>JABASL010000555.1:0-16017 GCA_019775825.1 Neanura muscorum | reverse complement strand
CTGCTGAATTACTTACAGGCTGAAATACTTACTTCCGGATTTTCGAAGTACTGGTAGTTTTTGCACTCATGGAACGTGTCAGTCAGGTGTACGATGATAATAAGCAGCGAAAAAACGACAAGAATATTTTATATTTTTATGAGAAGAGGTCGAGATTAAAAAAAATAAAGTGTTTTCTGTTGTCGCTGCTCCTGCTAGCTGGCTGTCGCTGTAAACAAATAAAAAAAAGTCCGTTTCCTAGACAACATCTGAAAACATCTCTGTAAATATTTTCATTTTAAAAATTGTAAGAAAATAATTTTTTACAAAAATCATTTAAAATACTTTTAATAAATTAAGTATTGTAGCATTGTTCATAATTTTAACAAGAGAAAATTGTGTTCACACAAATATAAATATTTTTCGGAGAAAAATAATTGTCCTTCGAAAAAATTTTGAGCTAAATTTTGTGTTTTCATTTTATTCAAGTTTTAAGGTCAACAAAAATATTCTTTAAAGACCCTGAACTTAGTAAAGATGTCCTCTGAAAGGAATATATATTTTAACGTGTTCGATTTACTATTTGGCATGAATGAAAACTAAAAGAGATAAACGGCTTTAATATTTTGGAATGAACTAGTGCTAAAGTTATCTAAGTTTACAGTTAATAATATTATAGAAAAGGCAAAATAATTTTGAAATATTTGCCAAATCTTTCTGGCGAGTCCCGTTAATCACGTTCGGTGTCATTGTCTTGGTCTATCAAGTCTTCGTCGTCGTCAATATAGTCGTGATCCGCGTCCGCGAAGTCGCTATCTTTGTCTTCCTCTTCCCAGCCACCACCATCCAATTCCTCATCGAATTCGCCATGATTTCCATCGTGAGGTTCAGCAAACCGACGTTTTCTGGAGTTCGCAGTTGTTTCTTCCTTTGCGTCTTCATGTTCTTCCAGTTCATCAAAAACTTCCCCTGCGGAATCGTAATACTCTTCTTCATCCTCGCTGTCTTCGTCGTGCAAACTGGTGACATAAAGAGAGTTCACATGCTCATCGTAAAAAGAATAAGTGTCTGACTCCTCATCCTCATCATCAATATCGGTAATATATCGTTCACGAGCATCATCATCGTCGTCATCATAAATAAACTGGCCATGATGATCCACTTCTTCTGGGGATTTTGGAATTTCTGAATGAGGTTTCCCCAAATAGTCTTCATCGCCATCTTGTTCTTCATCAACTAAGGGATCCTCTTCCTTAACAGGAAGTGAAAAGGCCAAATTGCAGCACAGAACCTAAAATATCAACGTAGAAAATGGTAGACGATATTAGACTGCTTCGCTTCAAGAAAGCAAAGCTATTGAACGACCAGTTAACTGTACAAAACCTAAAAACTTAAAGTCCTGACTCTTGGCTGTACAATCTTTTCACGGGATTTGTGTACCAGGCTTTGACTTTTTAGCATTATTTTCGAAAAAAAAATTTCACAGTAATTAGCTCAAACTTTTTTCAAAAAGTTCCATTCGGTACTGTGTTTAGCTAGTTCAGCTTAGGTTTAGGTTTAGTTAAGATAAACCTAACCTAAATAATTAAAACTAAAACCTCAACTCCACCCAGGTTTTTTCATTGTGGTAAAGCTCACTTTCATTCAATTTTAAATATCTGTGATATATAAATGATTGTCTAGAAAAGAAATTGTTCTTTTGGTATTGCCAAGTTATTATTTTTAGTTAATAAGATTATTTGCATAGAGTTAATACTTAATTTTTAATATGATTGTTGGCTTGAATTACTCAAAATTAATTTTGTTTTATAAAAACAATTACTTACAATTCCAAATATAATCACAATTTGCTTCATTTTACCGTGAACCGAAAGGAATTGATTCCAAAGTAAGAATTGAGGGCGAATGAAAACGATTTGAAGAGGCTGGAAGAACATTTCGTGCTTTTTAAGTCCTCGATAGTTTCAATTGTTTTCTGCTAGAAAAACAATAGGAAAAGAAGAAGAAATTGGGCCAAGATATTCTGGATTTGGAATTAATTTATTTGACACTTACTATTAGGTATTCCATTTTGGCATTGTATCCGACCTCAGGTGCCAATTGCTCAAATTAAGGATATTATCAGAACTTAAGAATTACATTTCTATGCAGAGATCAAGAGGGAGGTCAAACTGTTTTGTTATAATTTTCCTATTAGAATTTTGGGCAGTAACTTTGTTTCCTGATACCAAATTGTAGATAACTTGGAATTGGTTGGATCCAATCAATTCCAGAAATTCATGGTTCGAAATTTTTTTTATAATTTTCCAGCGAAGCATTACTAAAATTTCAGTTAGTAAAGTCGGAAACTCTCAATGGATAATGAAGCCTTGAGTGAAGTTTCACAGCCATTTTATTTTAATAATTTTATACAAAATTTAAAACAGCTTCTTCAACCTAAAAAAAAATGCTTCGTGTTTTTTTTAAGTTTTGTCAGGTTCAGGGATCATTGACATCTTTCTCCTTTATGGTTTCTGTCATTGAAAATTTTAATAACTGCCGCTTTTCGCTTGATTGGCTTTATGTCGTCGCTCCTACATGTAATTTAATATTTTAGTGACTTATTGGCCGGTTTTTTGTACCCATTGTAATTCGTGCGCGTAATGTATTGGATTCCATTTTGGTCAATAACCTATCCCAAGTTGGAATGCCATAAACACAGTAAGGGGTCTTGAAACATCAAGAAAACAATTAGGGAATCCATTGTTATGGTCCGAAGAGCAGAAGCGGAAGGATATCAACAGGAAGAATATTGGGATAGGATCTGACACAAATGATATTCTGGGTATTGACAAGGAGTCAAATTAAACTTCAACAAATTTCAAATTGTTCGCGTGGGCGTGCTTGTTGAAGTATTTATGAAGGTTTCTACCATAATTCTTCATAATTTTTACGCTTAGGATTGAATTTCAATTTCAAAGATTAAAGCTCAATGATCTTCACCAATTGTCAATACAGCTCATACAGACAGTACCAACTTTAGCGTAAAATTCTTTATTATAATTTATCGCTGGATGGATTTTAAAACATAATTGCGCAAATAAAAATTTACGAATGCAGATTGAGGGCCTAAAAACAAATGCCAAGCTTTTTGAGGCTCCATTTTTCGTGTAGTTAGGAAAAAATAATACGACTAAACGCCATCCAAAAATTTCATTTAATCTTGAGCGGGATATCCATTTAATTGTTAGTTGCGACGCTCTGAAATTCGTGACCTGTTACCTTGATGTTGACATTGAATTTGCCTGACCTCTGATTTCTAATACAGTTCCTGTAAGATTTCCTAGTTGACACATTTTCTGACCTCCTATATTGAATCTCCCCAATTTCGTATTCGTGTTTACTCAAAAAGTAAAGCAGAAGTTCAATTTGTCTAGATCAAGAGTTTAGTTTAATTAATGTGTCAATTCCGTTTTGATTCACACCATTCTTATGCAAATGCAGTCCTAATCGTCTTCCTATTAATAAAACATGATCAGTACAGTTACCCCTGAGATCCATCTTGTCAATTGCTAAATAACAACAATGAGAAGCGGGAGAACAGATATAAATAGAAGGATTGGATCATCTTCTTAGCCTCATATCCACTCTGACCGATTCCAGATATCTCATCGAATTGCAGGATGATCCAATGGAAGCGGGGTCATAAAAACAGGAATTTGCAGCTTACGCTTCTATTAGTCTTTTACCTTATCGCTGAAGGGCAGGGCCATGGAAGGCTAATGGAACCCCCAAACAGGTACTAAATTTCGAATTTAGGATAAGAATAGATTTCACGATTTACCAAATCATTAGAGTAGTAAAAAAGACGCGCTCAGCAAATAATTCTATTTTGTAATTTCCTAGCAAGACGCTCAACTTTTTCCGATTATCCTTTGCTTATGGGATAATAATGACTCCGGTATAGAATAATCGGTGTGATTCACACCGATTAATTAATCAATTATTTAATTAATTAGCAGCTGCAATTCGAAAAAAAGGTTGTTAAGGGATCATTTTCAAGGTCCTCTTGGTCATGAATCTGGCTGTCTGAAATTAAAGCATAGGCAGCAGGACCGATTAGACTAAGGATAGTGATTTTTAATTAATTCGGAATTAATTAAATTTTGGAACAAATATTTTTTCCAAAAAGGTCATCTCTCTGGCGGCTTAAAGAATTTGAGGCAGAGAAACCCGAAAAGAATTACGATGACAATCAACTGTGGTGTGGTGGGATGGGAAGGTTCGAATTAATTTCAAATCTAAAAAAATTAAATGTTCTAAATTTGTTCTAAATTTAAATTCTATTGTTTAATTTGACGCCATCATTTTATGAACAGTCAGTATAATTTGTCTGGAGGCAAATGTGGGCCGTGTGGAGATGAATATTTAAAATCAAGACCACGAGAAAATGAAAATGGAGGCAGATATGGACGCGGAATAATCACGAGGATATACAAGCCAGGAGAGGTATACCTAATTATACTTTCGTTAATTTTAATTAATCATAAATTTTTGAGTAATTTTGATTTAAAAAGAGACATAGAAGGTATTGACTGTCAAAAGTTAATAAATAGACAATTCCCATTGGTGTTGAACTCACCGTCAACCATCTTGGCTACTTTATCTTTACTCTTTGTCCAATTCAAACAACTTTAAATGGAGAAATAACAATGGAAGAGGAGGAGTGTTTTGAAAAGTATCCGCTGCCCTTAGCCGATGGAACCGGAACAAAATTTCTAGTCAAATCAAATGATACTGGCTACTACAAGACATACGTCCAACTTCCAAAGGATCTCAGTTGCAAACTATGCGTGCTTAGGTGGCATTACAGAACAGGTATTAAATTTTTAATAATAGATATTAAATCCGTATTAAAATTACATGTCACGTGAGAATTTTGCAATTGACAGGAAATCGTTGGAATTATGTCAATAATCAAACCGGGGCCCTTGGAATCGGGGATCAAGAAATTTTTCGTGGTTGTTCGGATATTACTATAGGATCTTTTCCAGCCCCAGTTACGACAACCACTTCAACCCCCGGAACAGTCAAGCCGACATCACGGCCTGTACCGATACCTACCATAGTTCCGCCGCGTCCCGCCATTACGCCGCCATCAACTTCATCCCGCCCAACTACATCTGCGGCAACTGCTTCCAGCATTGTGACGACAACAGTCAATCCAACGACAACTACTAGTCAAATATCGATTACGACTCCTCCTGTGACCACGGGGCGACCAAGGCCGTTTCCCACACAAAGACCACCCGCAGTCATTTTGCCGGCAGCACCTACGCAGCATCCCCCTAGTGAAAACCAAACAATAATGGCAACTGAGAACTCCTCAGCATCTGTGAGCAATACAACGACAAATGAACATCCACATCCTGTCATGCGCCCACCTCCACAAAGCAAAATCAAATTAAGAGAATCACATCCAATTATTCTAGCGACTCTTCTAGACTCTTTAGCAAATTCATTGTAGTTGTACTGATTGACAAGTAAAAAAAAATTAAAATTAAAAATCGACAAACTTTGGAGGGTCGAAAGCGACGTGTCCTGATTTCCTGAATTTTTCAGAGAGTGAACAATCCACATCCAGGTCAGATACATTAGCGATTGATTAACACGTGTATAGGTTGTACCCCGTTTTAAAAAATTTACTATTGGCTTTAAATAATTTTTGCCAAATAATATTTTGCCTCGCCTTATGAAACCGTTCAGAAATTACGACAACGTACTCAGGATTTTTTCAGGGGTCTGTGAGCGTTGTCTCAAAGGAACGTTTCGAGAAATGAATAATAAAAATAATATATTTTATGAAATCCACCTCCTAGTACCAAAATCCCAAATAAAAAGGAGATTATAACGTTCAACGTAAATACAATACAGAAACGGCCGAGTTGATTCTTCCTGGAAATCGGACAGTCAACTACATTGATTGGCTTGCAGTCTTGTGTATTTATTACAAACAAACTTTTGGATACGTTGACTTTACGAAAATTCGGAACAGCCAATCAGGAAATAAAGTTTACCAACGTTCTGGAACGCCCGAGGAATATGGCCCGACGCCCAGAGTGCCCACGATACAACCCGGATACTGGTTTGGTATTGCTCTAAACAGTCCCTCAAAGTATTCTTTCCTGTTTTCGTTCTCAATTTCCTTCTACTTCAATTTCTGAATTTTGAGAGCTGGATCCAACGTTAAAAATATTAATTACGACTAACTAAAAATTCAATAAATTCTGAGTTAGTTTTCAATAAAATTAAACTTTGGAAATCTCATGACTGCGACTTATTACAGAAAACATAACAAACATCATTAGAACAGAGAAATTCAAACAGAGGGAATAATGGCGTTGTTGTTCCTGCTGTTGCATTGATTTCGTTCGCAATCGTGACTTTTAAATCTTTCTGAAAAATTCGGATAGGTAAAATACGGTCGAATTCGTTCATTGGAAAGAGATCAATTTACGGAAGCTAGTTTCCCGTAGCTGATTAGAAATGGTATGTACTTTTATCGAGGATGCGAATTATAATAACTCTTTGACCCATAACCTAAACTAACCTAACTAAACCGAATTCTGATTAGTCGGTCAACTTACAAAACAAAAATTAACAAGTGAAAACAAAAGAAATAATATCCACTAACATAACAAATTATAGGAAAATTACCATAATTCACTAATATACATAACTGTAACTTGTTCTTTTCTAGCCTACTGAATTCGAACCGGTCGTAGCCGCAGAGGGCTCTTCGGCTCAACTGTTAACCATCGCCGAAAGTGAAGAAGAAAGTGAGGAGCATGAAGAAATGGGTTTAGAAGGTTCCCAAACGCCAAGCGTCTCTGACGCTGAAATGCTGGAAATGGATGAGGATGAAGACGAAGAGGAAATGGAAGATGTATTTTCGGAGCTATTCCCATTTACGCTGCCAACAATTGAGTCTTCGGAAAAATATGTTGAATTAAGTCCCATTGAACAAGCAAGACAACATCGCTTGGACTTTGACCTAAAAATTCCAAAGTGTATTCTAAAGCATGGGGAGATTGAACAATTATTTACAGTTTTTGATTTGATTGATACCAAGAATAGTGGGTATATTGGAACCCGTGGGGTCACGGTAAGATAACCAGCTTCACCAAAGCTACAATGTTAGGAATTCGTACATTCAGCCTTAGCTTTCCATTCTTTTTCTTTTTAGATGGTCTTTCGTTCAATGGGGATCGAACCGAGTCCAGCAGAAGTCGGGGCAGCCATTGCCGCAGTTTCGAAGCACAAGAAAGGTGAACATGACAAATGTCTCCATCGTGAATTCACAGCTCTTGTTCGCAGCCATAAAATAAATTTAATTTTGGCTAAAGTCAGTTTCAAGGAATTTCTGACCCTGATAAAAAACAAAGTAGAAGAAAGAGATGACATTCAAGGACTTCGCAAAGGCTTTGATTCCATGGATTTCAGAAAACGTAAAGTGCTAACCTATAAAGAACTCAAAATCGCTGCAAAGTTACTTGGAGAAAACTTGGACCGTGAAGAGGGAGAGGTAATTGGTGCACCGGAACTATTTGACCGGTGGTCGTATTCTTTCAATTTTAAAACTAAAATGGATGTCTGATTTTCTACAGGAAATGATTCGACAGAGCGATAAAGACGGAGATGGTGTAATTAATTTTGACGACTTTTGTAAAACTCTGAACAAAATTAACATTTACATCTGAGCTTCCTCTAGGAAATAATATTACACAAAACTCGTCCTAGTCCTTATAATATCTTTCGAAGGCGTCGAAATGAAATTAGTAAATCTAATGAGTCCAAAACTTAACGAACTTTCGGGAAAATCAAATCATTTTCTTTTGAAAACAGAATTTCTAAAAATCCCGAAAATCGAGTTTTAAAGTTTAGATTTTACCAATTTTTTAAGCTTAGAGATACTTTGGGTGGGCGGACGTTTGAGACCTTCCTTGACGTTTATTCAGCTCAACTGATAATCGATTATCGTCAAATCCTGATCAATTAAAATAATTTTCACATTAGAATAGTCCTTATTGTTTAAGCATGATATTACAGAAAAATAAACGAGATTTTGATTAGTTAGTAATACTTAGGTTTTAAATTCAGCGTGTGTGCCACATTAAAGTCAACCAAAGACAGTGAATAGTAGGAATTCGAACTACAATTTTCTAAGCAATTAGGCTTAAAGAATTTCATCTGCAAATGTGACTTTTTGACCCTGGCGACTACTTGCTGATGGACTTAGGTTTCCATCTTGTCCTTTTGTTATACTAGACAGCAGAGGTAAATTCTCATCCACTTCGGCTCCATTCCCAACTGAATTTGTGTCACCCACCCCAACTGACCGAGTCAGTGTGCCAGTGCTTCTTACAGGAACCAATTTTGGCCTTGAACTCTGAACTTCTAGGTCATCTGTAACGACTAGTTCGGAATCCCCATTCGGAAAGTCCTCTAAATCCACTTCTTGTACAATCACTGAATTCGCGCTGAGCAACGGAAAAAATGCTCTGCTTCGCCGATGTTGCTGATTCTGACTATCAGTATTACTTAGCGTAGTTGTCCCACTATTTGAAGGTGAAGGAACAAAACTACGACGTGGATTGTTGAAATTATTCGTTGATAAATTATTATTGAACCCCGGGTGTGGGGGTTGTTGGGCTGTGTAATTGTAATTAGCCACGGAAGGTGTTGTGGCCCGTGAGTCGGCGTAAGGTATATCAGAAGGCACACTAGGTTGGAAAGGTTGATTGTAGTAAGGGGCATGGCTTAGAACAGTAGTCATAACGTGTGGAGGTCCTCGTGGCAGGGTTCCACCACTGGCGTAAGGTACCATGGATGTCAACGGAATCCCATCCGGTGGTTCCGATCGTTCAAAACTACCGCCGCCGCTACCATCATTCCTGTTTTGTTGGAACATCCAGCGAGTCACTTTGGTTCTTGGATCGTAATTGGGACCTAAAAAGTCCGCACCAAATCCATTGTCAGTCTCAGTTTCGGACATTGTGTCCATTGCTGCCCTCGGAGCTCTTTGTGATTGGTCTATGGGCACCTGCCGGATGTACCCATACGCTTCGGATTGGCTAGAGGATGGAATGGGCTGATGAATGCCGCTGGCCCCTTGAGAATTCTCTGGTGAATCAGGTAAAGTCTCAGGATTTTGTTGTCCAGACATATACCGTCGTCGGAGATGAAGTTCGGTTCGCTTCAGACGTTGACGTTGGTAGAAGAGAGCAAAGAAGCAGAGGAAATTAAGAAGAAGTAAAAATGCCGCAACCATCACCACGGTATTTTGCATCATGGATGTAATGATATGCTCTTCAGACTGCGAGCCAGAGTTTGGAGGGACCATAGGTCGTGTCGGCACTCCAGGTTGACCCGGTTTGGGAAAGTTGAAAGGAAACCTTGAGTCAGAAATTGGTCCTTTTTCGTTAAGTTGTTCCGAAGTCAGAGAATTCTTAAGAATAGCTGGGAAAACATGAAACCAAAATTCCATTGTGCTTCCGCGATACTTGGATTCTTCGACAACTTCACGTCCTATAATTTATCAATTGTCTCCATCATCGTATCATAAAATCCAGAAAATATTTGCAGCATGTAGTATTTTACCAAATCGTAAGAAATGCCCTTTATCGGCACTATATTTTTTCCATGTCCTAGGCGTGCCAGAATAATGGTCGTGTGGATATTGAATGTTGGGATCTCTGTAAATGATGAGAAAAATCACACAAAATTAGGACACGCTTTCAAGAATTGAGGTAAGGCTATCCTTTAGTAAAATTCAGAAATTTTATTATTATTAATTTACCCCGATCGTACAAAATTTGAAATATAAGTGATGAGGAGGTCATAGGGCGATAAGTCGATTTTTGTGTGTCCGTGATGGATGTATTTCCATTCGTATACACTGCTCGTAAAAATGTAGGAAATGTCATTGTTCTACGTGTCACAGTGCCGAGAAAAACAAACGAATCCTCATTTATTATAACTAAAATTTCCTTTTTGATAAATATGTAAATAATTTTGGAATTTGTTTTAAAATCCTGACCTTAGCTCTCACCTTTGCCTTCCCCAGAGGGTTATAGTGTTTGGAAACATAGAAGAAAGTGTTCCTCCCAGTCTGTGAGTGAAGATTTAACAAATTCGTCATTGGATAAACGGTAAGAAAATCGGCGAGAATATCTCTAATATATGGATATGGGTCCCCGTATTCCCTGATTAATTCACGTTTTAGTTCCTAAGAAAATAAAAAAACCAAAAAATAAAATAAAATAAAATAAATCTAATTGAAAATCTATATTTGCCCTTCTGAGATGACATAATTATTATATTCTATTCCCAAAAAAATTTTAGCATTACCTGTCGAAGTGAATCTTTTGGCTCTGATCCGGCTTCCAACTGAAGTGCCAACTTGAGAACGGCCGTAACGAAGTCGTCTAAATCCAAATTTTGCCAAAGAGAAGAAGGTTGTCCGATATTTGGTAAAATCGTTCCTTCGGTGAGTCTAAATGTTTTGGATTAAAAAAAGAAATTTAATTAAAAACTATAAATATAAATGCTTTTTAATTAATGATATTTAATTCTTAATAATAAAAATATTAATAATGCATGTATTGTTCATATATAATAATATTGATAATATTTGTCTAGAATTAATTACTATATAAAAAAACGATTTGGGGGTTGTGGTGGTCAGGTCCAAAGTCCAATTCAGTCTTCAAAGGAAGAAAAGGCACGGAGCAAAAAATTAATCCGTATATACTCAGACTTTTCAAAGCAAACTGTGTAAAAACCGCGCCACATATCCCAAACTACCCGACCACATATGCTGATACACTAAATAACAGGGTCGCAAACGTAACGAAAGACCCAGCGACATGACAGTTACCAAAAAATACACGTTACATTTAACCCTTATTTAGAGTAGCCAGAAAAGCCGAAAAACAGATGGATGTAAAACCGCTGGCACTGCAGTGCAAGCATTAATTTGTAAAATAATTTGTGTGCCAGTACACTGGCACACAAATTATTTTATGCTTTTAGTGGTTGGTTTGGCTATAAAAAAGTTTTGCAATTCTCGACAACTTAACGGACGTTGTGAATATAATATACTTACCCGCAGAGAATGTCGTAACGACTCAAAAGGTCCCTGATTGCTTCATTATCCGCATATATGGAATTGGCATTCCCGATGACATCCTTTACCATTGTACCATCAACGCTCTACGATTGTAAAGATAGTACAACAATCGAAATCGACAGAAGTCTGATAATATTAAATCGAAAATTACCGGTGCAAAGTGATTATTGAAAAGAGGAAAGCCTATGCTATGTGCAGCTCCAAGAAGTTGGTCCAATTGACGGTGTCGAAGGCATCGACCCAACTCCCCGCTCATTTCTGGAATGGGGCATGTGAGGGTCCTTGCAACTTGCGTCTAGAAAAATGACAAATTAAACTCATCAAGTTTAAACTGGCTCCGAGATTGAATGCCGATGATTCATTCAATTAGATTGATTGAGGTCGCAAGTTAATCTTACCGTCGTAGCAAGAGGACGGTGGTTGATGCTAAGGGGTGACAGAGGAGAGCCGTTTAGTAGAATGAGGCGACGGAAAAGTCCACCATGAGCTTCTGAAAATGGCGAAAGGGCAAGGATTCCCGCAAACGCAGCGTCGAGGTCAAACCCCATCAGGCTTATATTGTTCTCATCTCCACCAAAGCCACCAATATTTTCCTGAAATTACAACTACACAGTAATTCGACCATGATGAATAACCCACAAGTAATATTAATAACAATAAACCAAACATTTACAGCTCGTTTTTTTTCGATTTATGAACAAAATTTAGCCATAACTTGAAAATATTGGACCTGTACTTAAACCACAACGTTCATGAACCAACGATATAATTTTAAAACGAAGCATAGGGCGATATTCGTAAACCGATGAATTTGAGATCGTAAATGTCAAACTAGCAGCGGTTGCTTTTATCAAAATTCAAATGTCAAAAACAAAAGAACCAGGCTATGCTTTTCAATTAAACAAAAATAAGAAAAGCAAAATTAATGAAATCCAAATGAATGAAAAAGGAGTATTTTTTTCTCGAAATTTTCGCTTATTTTCATACATTAGAGATGTTTTGAAAACGTTTTAAAAAAATTCTACCCAACGGTCCCCCCTTTGGATCATTTTCGAAAAAAATTTCGAAGAAAAACTCAAAAGTTTTCAATTGAGTTTCAAGTTGTACTAGGTGTAGTTTAGGTGTAGGTTTAGTTAATCAAATTCTCAACCTAAACTACCTAAACCTAAAACCTAAACAAAGTTTGAGATTTTGCTGTCGGGCTTCGAAAATTTACCAAAAAAGTACTCCTTCGACCAATCCACCCTTCATCAACTACTTGTCCGAGTTTTCCACGGCTATTCCATCACATTCTGCGTTCAAATTGATGTCAACTGAAGAAAGACCCAATGTATCCCTTACGCGAATCCAATGCAGCGCTGCTAATTGGTCCCAGAGTCCAAAATTTCCTCGAATGTCCTCAGAATACCCGGGATGTAAGTAGCCAAGAATTCCAACGCGATAGCGAAATGATACAACAATTAAGTTCCCAATGGCTGCCACACTTGAGCCATCAAACGGATCTTCCGGATCTTCCACATGAGAATTTGCGTAAACCAAAACCGGTAAGCCTGGACCAGATTTGGTCTGCTGCGCTAAACATTTAAGGAGTAAATAATTTTAAATATTTTAGCACGATTTATTGCTGAAGGAAAATTAAATGTAAAAATAATAGTCATGTTACAAATAATTGGTGCGTAGATATCCAGGTAAAGACAATCCTCCAAAGCACCTTCGTTGAGGCTACTCTTAATTTTACGAAATTTATCCGGTCCCATGTAGACATTTAATGTTTCAAAATGTTGTGGACAAGCCGGCTTTGACTCGTTTGCAATAAAAATTTTAGTCGAGAGAAGAGGAATTGGAGCTGGTCTCTCAAAGCGTAATGGCCCGACTGGAGGACTTGCATATGGAATGCCTTTGAAAATCTGAAAAAGAAATAGATTTAAATTTTGTTATTTTTTTGTAAAAGTGAAACTTACTTCCACTCGATACTGCCCTGATGAAAATGGATGCGAACGCAAATGGGTTGGTCCCAAAATTCCTTGAAATTGATTTTGTTTTGTAACAATGACGCGAGGACTTAATTCCACTGACCCAACAGCAGCCAAGTTCCAAAGAAACACAACTATCCAAATTCTGATTTCCAGGATTTCAATTACTTTCGCACAAGAACTGGACCCGGTCACAACCATTTTCGAGAAGTCAAAAAACTCCACTGATACGAACTTGCAATTATTTAAAATGCTTCCGCAACTCCATGAATTTAAATTTCCAACCTCATTTTAAAAAGTAAAATAAAAGTCCTTTCACAAAAATAGTAAAAACCGTGAAACATATTTCCAAAAATTCTACGTTTTGAATGAAACTCCGAACCAACTCCACGAGAATACTTCATTTAAGCCTTGAAGAACTTTTGCATGTGCCAAAGAGAAAGACAAGTCTTTTTAGTTGTCTTTGCTTAAATTCTATTTTTAGTTTTTAGAAAATCCAAGAGGCATTTACCATAAGGACTATTTTCACTTGTTTAGAAAAAAAGCTCTTTGAATGAGATGACTCGATTAAAGTGCCTTGAATCTCTAGAGCCTCTTTTGGACTCAAGTCTCTAACATTTTGTTTTAACATTAATTTGTATGAGTCAAGATGAGTAATTGAGAAAGCGAGTGATGGATTTGTTTCGCTTTTCATCAAATACTTTTCTCTGAAGTATTTCTTCATAAAGCATTGTAATCTTACATCCTTCAGTCATCTGTTCATTGTTCAAAATTTTACTATTATTTGCCAAAAGTAACACAAGTCAATCTGATATTATAAACCAGATAACTTGATTGGATCAACTTCTTTTTTTTAAATAATTTTTCGAATTAAATACTTAAACTTGTAATTGAAAAGTTAAAAATTTTCATAAACCTTTTGAATTTGTTTCAGTTTTTATGCTTGCTCATAATGTTGACACGTGTGGGCTTGAAATTGTAACTTAAAAATCCTACGATGACGAAGTGAAGTATTATTATTAGAGGGTGGCCATTTGCCAAAAAATGTCACCTTTCCTAAATTCAAACCAAGTTGACTCTCGTAAAGAAAAGAATAAGCATTCAAAACTTTATTTATAGCTGAGTCTATATCCGCAGCGTATCGATACGGGGAATAGTTTTAACCAGTTTTAACGCATTTGTAAAAAGAAAAAACGTAGTTCCCTTGCTTAGTTCAGTCCTTTAGTTTACAAATCCAACCCAACGCAACTTTTTGGTAAGCTACGCTACTTATACAAGTTCTTTCATGCTTTATAGAAAAGATTCATAGAAAAAGAATGCAAGAAAATCCCCGGGTATTTTCGACTCACCAACGCATATAACCCCTACGAAGACAGGAAACCTGACAGGATGCTTGAACTAACTTGCTTCAAACTTCGGAGGAAGTTGTTCATACAGCTTGAGGACGACGACGCATCAGGAAGCACCTTAAGCTCCTCACGCATCCTCTCCATCTGTCCCATGTCGTACCTCAGACTGGACAGGGAGATACGCTCATTTATCAAAGCCTCCGAGATTGAATTTCGTTTTCTGTCACGTCAACTACAGAACCAAAATATTTCAAAACAGAAACACGTGAATCCTAAGAGTTAAAGACAATGCGTTAAAACACTCTTCAGATTCCATTCCTTACATTCACATGTTTCGAGATTTCAGTTTAAATCGAAGAAAGATTTAACTTTGTGTGGTAGTTGAATGTCTGATTGATCAGAAAATATTCTCAGGAATTGGTCCGAAGAATTGAGCAATTTGATTTACTAAAGTAGAAAACAATGGAATAAAAAGCTTGAAAAATAGGTCAATATCGCTTTTCATGGGGAATTCAGTAAACTGACCCTCAGACGAATAGCTGGAACATCCTAGCTCCAAAATAAGTTCCCAAGACCTCTTTACTCGGAGTCCAAGTCCTGTAACGTCAAGCACTGGAATTCCAGTTTTCCATTTCTTACTTAAGATCATTGTACTATGGAGCATCTGCAAATTGATATGAAAAGAATAATTGTTTCAAATTCTTCTTCTACCTGTTTGAACGTTGCGGTTCTTGGAATTAAGTTAGGCACTTACTGGTTTGATTATCATGGAATCCATCAATTTTAAGCTTAGAATTCGATAGAGCGGCCAAACTCCAGAAGCATCTTCATAAACTGTATTGCATGAAATAAATTATATTTAAACTATATAAAGCTCACTCATAATTTTTCCATAATACAACTTAGAAATAAACAAACCAAAAAAAATTTATATATTAAAAGAAAGAAAGCTTGATACCTTTGAGAATTTCATTAATATCCGAAGTTTCATCGAATGAGAATCCGGTGGCTTCATTTGGATTAAAAATTGAAATAAGGACAAAAGACCGGAGACTAGACCAAAAGTGAATCATTGCAAATCGTAATAGTAAAACTCGCTTTCGCTCAACATCCGTTGCTGCGTTACAATCTGTATGCAAGGAATATGGACAGATTTTTACTAAATATTCTCAAATTTGTCATGTGCTGCACCGCATTAATTGTACTATTACTGCGTACGGTTAATTTTAAAATTTGGTGAGGTAAAAGTAATGTAATTGACTTCTTACGTTTGATATTCAGCCGGTTGAGAATCCAGAGACCCTTCCTAATCCGAAATATCTCACGCGCTACGTACTCGTAGCGACTAACTGTTTTGGGGGTTAAAAGCAGCGTGAGTGGAAATTGCGGAATTATTTTAAGTCCAAAGCTAGCGGTACTACTGTTAGGTTCGAAAATAAATTGAATTTCGAAACTATTTCGATCTTCAGGATAAACCAAGTTTAGAATAGCTTGAAATTTGCTGTTCGGATTCTCGCACTCTTCCAATTGACCCTGAGAAAAAAGG
>JABASL010000554.1:0-16029 GCA_019775825.1 Neanura muscorum | reverse complement strand
CAAGAATTACAACGGGAGCATTTGTGCTCCCATTGATTACAATTCACTTGTGCTCCCATTGATTACAATTTGCTGGTCTACTGCATGCATTGGGAAGGGTTAATCGTTAATAAAAATATGAATTATACGTTGCTCATAGAGTTGGCGACTAGGACGTGGCCGGGCTTAACTGTGTTTCGTTTGTGCTGCCGGGCTTAACTGTATTTCGTTTGTGCTGGAATAATTTACTGACCGACTTTGTGCGCATGTGCTGTTTTGTTTTTCCGTGGAAGCGATTTTTAAGAACCTGTCGGGTCATTGGAGGTTTACGCGTGACATCAAGAGTAAATTGCCGTCATCTCCAAGTGGAATTGTAACAGGGCATGCTCCATTTAGGACAACAGAAGACGACAACCAATATTTGTATTCAGAGGAAGGGAAATTTAAGTTAGATACTGATGAATCTACTCTCGGAGTTAGTCGTCACTATTTCTATGAGTATGACCCAGCTATAGACTCCATCCAAGTTTTCTTTGCTACGAATGAAGCAACAAAGGGCAGATTCTTCCATACTATTGGCTTCCAGACCAATTCCGAAGCAGCTACTGGGGAGCACATCTGTGAAGCAGATTATTATTCGGCTAACTACAATTTTCCGTTACAAGCAACAAGTACTTTCAATATTAGGTTCATCGTGAAAGGACCACAGAAGGATTATATCGCGTCTTCACTTTACAACAACATAAACAACGCAAGAATACCGGTACAGTTAAGTTTACATTCAAAATAATGAAGTTGCATCGTCTCGATACGTTTTTCCTTAGTAGCCGAATCGTTTAAATTTAAAAAAATGTTGTTAAAAAGCTACGGTTCGGTGGAGGGCATGTTTAGGATTTCAAGGCAGAAATCACTAACAAACACTGTTCAATCTCCCCTCCCACTACTCTGGTTACTTTACTACCGTACCAACAACTCAGTCTGTCTTTATCCGGGCGAGGATTATTCAAGGTCAAACTCAAATCGCTGCGGCATCTAAAAAAAAGGCGTAAATAAAAGCATAATGACATGACAGCTTAAGTTGGTATTTGGTTTTTCTGTATTGCATCTCGCGTCTGTCTGTCCCTGTCTCTCCCTATGTCCCTATCTTCATTCAGTCTGATGACGATGAGTGATGACCCATCCGGCTTTGTCATTTTATCTTGTCACTTGTCTGAATTTGGTTTTTTATTCTTGGTATAGTTTCAGAATCAAAGTTCCCATTAAGTGAAGATCTACTTCACAATGGTAAAATCCGTTGCAGTTATTGGTAAGTTTTAATTAGTGTGAAATTCAAAAGCCCTGCATATCAGTTTGCAAGTAAACGAAGTTAACAATAAATTTAAAAGCTAACGATCTACATTCTTACAGGGGCCGGAGTTTCAGGTTTACTGTCTGCAAAAGCCGCTAAGGAAGCCGGTCTTGTTCCAACAATTTTCGAAGCATCAGGTTACATTGGGGGAATTTGGTCTCCAGGAAGTACACATATTCCCCAGTCACTCGTCACCAATGTGTCAAAATATATCTGCACATTTTCGGACTTCCCATGGGATACCGATCCATCCAAACCCCAAATCCCCATGTTTCCTTCTGCTCAACATGTTGGAGAGTATCTCAACAATTACGCAAAACACTTTTTGAATGAACAAAACTGCGTTCGCATGCATACAAAAGTAACGGAGGTGGATTTCAAGGTTGAGAAAGGTCAATGGCTTGTGAAGTATGAAACTGCCTTGGGTGGGCACATTGATCATCCTCTTCCAAACAAACAAGGAGAGGACTACTACGATTTTTTGATAATCGCTTCTGGATTCTTTCCCAAGGCCTTCATTCCATCAATTCCAGGCATCTCCACGAAGAACTGTCAAGTGTACCATTACTCTCGGGCAGAAATTCTTCTTAGTCGAGGACATCTTGATCTCAGTGGCAAATCCGTTACCGTGATTGGTGGATCCTTAAGCGGAGTTGAATTAGCCGGTTCTCTTTGCCGTCACAGTCCGCGTCGCGTCATTCACGTTATGAAAAAACCTTTATGGATTCTTCCACTCTACCTTCCGGACGATCCCGATAGTCCATGTCCATCCATTCTTCCACTGGATCTTGTACTCATGGGTAAAATTCCAGATTTAACGCAGACATCGTCATCAAAACACGTTCCTACAGTTGCGGAGAACAATCGAAAACGAAATACGCAATTAAGGAAATTTGCCGGAGATCAAGGTCTAATCTCTCCTCATCTCAAAATAAGTGACGATGCTACAGCGTATATTGGTGTGTCGGAAACTTATGCAGAATTCGTCCGAAGCGGTTCCATTGAAGTCGTCATTGGAGAATTAGTCGAAATTAATGGATCAGCTTTGAAAATTCGGCACCAAGAGGCCAATGGAGAAATCATCGAAACTGAAATTCCGCATGTGGATACAGTTATAGTTTTTGCAACTGGATTCTCCACCCAGCTTTCATTTTTAAGTAAAGAACTATTGGAGTCAATCAATTTCGATGAGAAGGATCTCTTCCAGCCGCTTCTCCTTGGTTCTTCAATTTTGAATCCAAAGCTACCTCAAGCAGCATTCGTTGGGATGTACCGTGGCCCATATTTTACAGTAGTAGAAATGCAAGCACGGTACGCCGCATCACTATTCTCGGGTATGTAATGTTGATTTATACCAGGTTTCAATTGACCAGACTTTGTTCACAAGTTCTGCTCATAATATTTGAATATTTTTCAGGTGCATTGTCTTGGCCGACGGTTTCTGAACAATTAGCGGACATAGCCATAGCAGAGAAAATCAGGTTCCAATTTCCACGCCAACAATTTCCTTATCCGAACTACATTGACTCTGTCAAGGCTCACGTCAATCTTGGAAAAATCTACGAACGTGCAGATGAGGAATTTGCGATCGCACCCAGATATTCGTCGTCCTCTGAAGCAAGTTCAATTCTTCAAAGTTTTCATGCTGATCTAAAGAAAATGCGAGAGGGAAGATACGTTCCGTTAGCTGTGTATCGAAATCTGGCAGGAACGTGGGAATTTCGTGGCCAGTCATCTACTGCAGACGCATACCCAGATCCTGAATGTGCTTCGTTTGACTTGGTGTCTAGTGAAGTTCAGGATTTCGAAGAATTCTATGCGTACTTTGAGGGCGCCGAAGACGAGGATCAAGACGAAAGTTATGTGTATAACGATTGTTTGGAAACACTTTTTGTTGAGAAATATGGCGGACGTGAGGCTATAACATTTGTACGGGATCTCGGTACTGGATGGAAAGGGAGCACAAAAATTACAGGCTATGACGGAACAAAATACGAGTTTGATTTCGTTTTTCCATTTAATGGAATTTACATTTCCACATTCTCAAAGCGATTGGTAACTACTCGGCCCAACGACGGTGCTATCGAAGATACAACCAAGAATTACTACCGAAAGCTAAGCAATCATTAAAGTATTCGTTGATAATTTGGATTTAAAATATATTCCAGTTTAGTAGTTAAACATAAGATGTGGAAAGCTGTCAATAATTATGCCAAATACGGAGCGTGCGTTTGACTAAGATTGCTCAATATGTAGGTTAGTGATTGTTTTTTCTGGGATTCCGTGTTAATGTCCCAATTAGAATAGAATCAACAAATTCGTGTAGTATAATATAAAAATTATGATTAGAATTCTCTCATCATCTTGATACGTTGAAATTAAATTAAACATTGCTCAAACTTACCTGAAACACGATTACAATAGTATTAACTTTTAAAATTTAAAATTACAATGGAAAGGATGCAGTTACACTAGCAGTATAAGCTAATTACTTTTAATTAATTCACCAGATGTGTACATACCGTTGTGACATTTAACCAAGGTCATCTTTATTTTCCTAAATGACACTGTTATTAGACCCGGACCTGAATAAGAAAATTTACGGTAATATTATAGCTTTTTGGGGCAGTTGGAGAAGCACGAGCCGAACAGGTGCTTACTTTACTTCACGTCTTCATTTTCCATCAGGCTGTCGTACAGTTCACGTCGTTTTATTTTCGTCTCCACAATTGTAATTTTTAGTTTCAAGTCATTTTAGGAAGTGGTGTAATGTCCCACTGAGGTAATTTGCTAAATTTTTAGTACGTTAGTAGCAGTTTTTAAATTTAAGAAATAATGGTAATTACCACTTCATCAACTGAAAGTTCTAACGGAACATCAGCTGTCATGG
Source organism: Neanura muscorum (assembly GCA_019775825.1). Classification (NCBI taxonomy): domain Eukaryota; kingdom Metazoa; phylum Arthropoda; class Collembola; order Poduromorpha; family Neanuridae; genus Neanura; species Neanura muscorum. The sequence continues at coordinate 11,812 of JABASL010000554.1, read as the reverse complement.
GTGAAAGCGACAATGATGGCTCTACTGCTTCACCAAATCCAAGCACAATTACAGTTGAAAATGGGATACCTGGACACAATAATAACAATACTACCAACACAACTACTTTCTATTTGGATTCAACTGATTCCGAAGATGGCGGAAGTATATGTTCGGCTTCATCATACCCTAAACTCAGTCGATCCACCGGAACACTGGCTCATCTGGAAGGGCATTATCAACGACTGTCTGACAAAATTCAAAGTCGTGTCGAATCAAGAGAATATTTCTTCTCCCTTGAATTCTTTCCCCCAAGGACGAAAAGTGGAGCAGTCAATCTTTTAGCCAGGTTTGTTAATTATTTATATGAATCAAGTTTAGTTTATATTTTCATTAACATTTCCAATTTCATTGTAGGCTGGAACGAATGCGGCGAGGTGGGCCACTGTTTTGTGACATTACGTGGCATCCGGCTGGAAATCCAAGTGGGGATTCAGAAACTTCATCCTTGACAATTGCCACAGCATCACTCAATTACTCTGGAATGGATACCGTCCTTCATATGACCTGTAGTGAGCAGTCTTTTGCAGACATTCGGCGGAATTTACATAGAGCCAAAGAAGTTGGCATTCGAACCATTCTTGCATTGCGTGGTGGTAAGTTAAGTTTTATTGCACTTAATAGACTGGTTTTTTAGTGTTTATTGTGATTCTTCCTATTGTCTATGCATGAGACAGGTGATGTCCTTGTGCTATTCATGTCATAGTCTGGTTAAGGTCTGTTCATTCGATACTCGTGAAATCCCGTTTTAAATGGTCATATAATAAGACTGCTTACGTTATTGAAAGAAGAATGATTAGTCAAAGTGGGCTATAGAAACCTCTTTTCACTGATCCGTTGTACATGAGATTAGTCCACCCTGCACAAGTACCAAGAGTTAAAGTACAAGACGCGTGAAACTTGGCTTTGGCTTATCCTTTTGTAGAGGTGTAAATCTGAAGTACTTATGCATGCTATTATATACTTCTAATGTTTTGGATCAAACATTTGCCTCATGTTCATAACATTAGAATAATTAGATTTTGAAGTTGTTATTAAAATTCAACCAGATGCTTTTTGGATTCGAAAGCTGAAATTCTGTCTTTTTGGTTTTAGACAGAGAGGACGAAAGTAAACCGTCCTGTTTCTCTCATGCCATTGATTTGGTCAAATTCATTCGGAAGGAATATGGAAACTATTTTGACATCGGAGTTGCAGGCTACGCCACCGGACATCCTGAAGCTACTAACTACGAAGATGATCTCCACCACCTCAAAGCCAAGGTGGACGCTGGAGCTGATTTTATCATCACTCAACTATTTTTCAAGGCAGATACTTTTATTGAATTTGTTGAAGATTGTCGAAGAATTGGGATTCGAGTGCCAATTATCCCGGGTGTTATGCCTATTCAGGTAAATTCGTAAAAATAATATTTCAATGTATACCCTTCTTTTGGTTTTGTGCACTTAATTGAAGTACAAATCGGATTGGGATTTAGATTCTATAATACCGGTGACATTTTTCTTTCATTACAGAGTTACGATTCATTGAGGCACATGATAAAATTATCCAAGCTTGAAATACCACAAGAAATTGTAGACATCATCACTCCGCTCAAAGACAACGACGAAGCCATTCGAAATTATGGAGTCCATCAGGCAGTTGAAATGATAAGAAATCTTTTTCATTCTGGCATCTCACCAGGAGTCCACTTTTATACTCTCAACAGGTGAGTGAATGATCTCTGCATGTCAACTATATCCTGTCTGGCCTTCACCAAAGGTCAACCGCTTTTTCTTCTCCGTATTTGACCTTTGTAGGAACACTCATTCATTATAGTACGATATTTCTGCTCAAAGGTCTGTAAATGCAGATCCCACTCGCTGGTTTGTATCCGTTTAAAAGGTCACATAGGGTATCTTATCTTCACAAAATAAATTGTTTGGCCTTTGACTGGAGTCAACAAATTGAACAGACTTGTAATTTCTTGTTTCTTTATAGAGAGGTTGCTATTGTATCAATTGCAAAACAAGTTGGACTTTGGAATCCTGAACCTCAACGTCCGCTTCCCTGGAAAGTTGTTCCGAATCACAAACGATGTCAAGAAGAGATTCGTCCTATTTTCTGGTCCACGCGACCCAATGCCTACATTCATCGTACGCGTCATTGGGACGAGTTTCCAAACGGTCGCTGGGGTGCTGCCGAATCTCCAGCCTTTGGCGACCTCAAGGACTACTATTTATTTTATCTCAAAAGTAAAAGCCCGAAGGACGAACTACTAAAAATGTGGGGTCCTGAAATCAATTGTGAAGAGGACGTTTGGAGTGTATTTTATAACTACGTCAGTGGAGAAGCAAATCAAAGCGGAGTGAAAGTAAGGCTGTACTTTATTTGTGTTTTTAAATTATTTATGGATCCAAATCATTATCCGCCATTTTTTTTATTCTGCTCTCACTAACACCCTTGTGTTCTTTTAATTTAGGTAACACGAATTCCCTGGAATGACGGAGAGCTCTCATTGGAAACGAACGTAATTGCCGACAAATTGGCTTCTGTGAATCGCCGTGGCGTTCTTACAATCAATTCACAACCAAACGTAAATGGTTGTTCGAGTACGGATCCAGTTCACGGATGGGGCCAGCCTGGGGGTTACGTCTACCAGAAAGCTTACCTCGAATTCTTTACATCAGAAGAAAACGTTCGAATTTTGAAACAGATTCTTCCAGATTATCCTCAACTCAACTATCACATTATAAACAAAAATGTAAGTGTTAGAATCTAACGTGAATTATTGATTGATTCGGGGAACTGGAACTTGATTGTCCTCAGTATTGATGAATTTTGTTCGTAGGGGAAGTTCAATTATTCGAATGCACATCGTCACTGTCCAATTGCCGTTACGTGGGGTGTCTTTCCAGGACGAGAGATAATTCAGCCAACGGTGGTTGATCCAGAGAGTTACTTAGTCTGGAAGGATGAGGCGTTTGCACTTTGGACTGAACAGTGGTCCAGCCTCTACACACCAGAATCCAAGTCAGCCCGAGTGATTGAAACTATTACAAATGACTACTATCTGGTAAACATTGTGGATAACGACTTCCCGAAGGATACATGTCTCTTTGAAGTTTTAGAAAAGATGTTCATCCTCAGATCATCCTCGAAATCAAATTAGTATATGCAGTTAATTCCAACTTCGCGCGATGACAGTCAAAGTGGAGATCAAACTATTTTGTAGTAATTTGTTACGACATGACACTTCCCCAAAGTGTTCAAATTGTGTAACGAAAAGTAACTTACAAGTAATCTGGTATATTTTAAGTTTATGTTTTGTGGTCTAACACGTTTTGCTTTTACTCCGGGAGTGGTGTTTACTAACAGTTTGAAGTATTAACATTAGTTATTTGTATAATTAAGTTCGTATGCAGTCATCAGTGTCTGCCAGTCAAATTCAAAATTGTGTTCATTGAGTTTAACCATTACTGAAACGATTCCTGAAACCGGATTATCATATCTGTGGATAATACTCGGCGTTTAATCCTGGGCGTGTTAACCTATCACTGAACCGTTTTTGCGTGAAAGCAATCTTGTCCTGGTGGAAAATTAATTCAGTTAATTGTTTGCATTTTTTGCTATTAATTGCTAAAATGAAATCTGCCTTCCATGCAAGCTTAGACGTACACGACGTACACTTATAATAAATTGGAAAATAAAATCACGGGACTTATTTCAGCGTAGGTACGCTGCATACATGAATTTCAATTCTAATTCATAATATTATTATCGTGTTAAAAATTTACTATAGTACTTTACAAGGAATCTGGTCAGGTCATAGGTCAACCAAACCAAGAAACTACATATCCTGTCACTTTTGCTGATTTAATTCGGTGCACTTTTCATTAAACTGGGGCGGGAAAATGAACTTGAATTTTGCCGTTTTCTTATTTTATTTTCCATTTATTCGAACTCAGAAACAAATTCTTTTTTTTTGCTCTAAATTATGAATTGTTTTTCATTTTTTGGTTTATTTACTTAGTTCGAATTAAATTATTTAAATGGAGTGACCCACGTCATATAAACGATTTTGCTTCTAAATTTTAATAAGTGTCCGGTCGAGCCTTCGAGTTTTGATAGCGAATCCTTCGTTTCCGGTAAATGTCGAGGATAATTAACAATATCAAGAACGTGTTTGGTTTACAAGCAAAAACTAAAGAAATGGTTAAACCAGCTGACGTTGTGAATGCCGGGTCACAGGTAGCAACAACATATTGATTATGTGCTTGAGGGAAAGCCCATTGGTTGGTGCTTAAATATTTTCAACAATAGTTTAAATTGAACTTACAATGTACGCAATAGTAAATCATTTTGTTGACAGGTGTTAAAAGTTATGAAGCCACACACACCTATGATTAAATTTCGTGTAGGAAGCGGTGCACAAAGCCTTACAGGTATGGTTTTGTAAAATTGCCAGTGCAGATAATGGAATCCTGAATTTCAAAATTCTTCGTCTTGTTTTAGGTCATGTTGGCGCAACCTCATCTAGTCCGACTCCTAGTCAAGCAGCAGTAAAGCAGAAACCAGCTGCTGCACCTTCATCGGGAACTCTAGAAGACTGGGAATTGCCATCGCGGTATAGGAGACGACCAATTTCAGACGAAGAAGTATCTTACATTAATGTAAGCTTCGAGTACAATATGACCCACATTCAAGCGACAATCCCACCGCATTGCTTATTTAACATTCCTCTATTTCAGCGTGGAGGTCCGGCATAATTTCAATTCACATCCATTAAGCCGTCAAGACGAAGCTTTATTTCTCGTAGCATTTGAAAATTGAACGTTAAATTGTCGCTCTACAAATTATTCTACCCACTTCGCCTTAGGTTTGAAGGTAAATAAAAGTACGTAGATGAATTCTTGGTCTCACAGGCAAAACCCTGGCCCGTTCGGTGGAGAAACTTGGAATCCTCTACGGAGAAGGCGGCACCTGTGTTCTTCCAGTCGTCGAGCAGCTTCGTGTGCATCTTTTACATGTTCGGCTGACCAAAGCCTTTCGGCAGGAACAGCAGCTCTGGGCCAGGTTCTTGGGATTATGTTTGTGTCGTCTACATACTCAGCCCACATGGTAGCTCCACCTCCAATAACCAGTCGCTTTTGCTCTGGAGTTCCAGTGAAATTGTGTGGCTCACAATTATAGTATTCTTCCCAATCCGAACCATATGAAATAATATTCAAATACCAGCATGCGGATAGTACAGCTCGGTATCCTAAATGGGGTGAGAAATCGGACAATCAGCAATATTTTGTTTCTGAATTATATGGAAATACGAGCCGAGTAATGTCAAGTTGTGAATTCTATAGCTATTTGTAAAATGTACCATTGATTAGTTAGTTTGCGTACCTTTTGCTGTGACATTTGCTAATTCGCCCATTGCATGGTCATTAATCCAAACATGGATGATAGTATTTGGCACCATTTTGACATTATTATCAAAAACTTCTTGCCAAACTAAGCAGGATTTGTTTTGAGGCAAGGATGCAATTTGATCTACTAATTTCTGCATGTAGATTTCTTCAAGGCGGGTATAGTCATTTCCTAGCGCTTTCTCCTTCATGAATTCTTGAATGTCAGGGTTGCTTTCCCTAAAATTAGAACACGGTTTAAAGTTAGGATACGCTGATACGCAGGCTTGTTTAGGGGAAGGTACAATTTAGATTCGAATTTTAATTTCAACACCAGCACGTAAAGTCCACTTCATCTCCACCCAAATGAATGTATTTATCGGGGAAGACTTGAGCAATTTCACTAAAGAATTTTCGCAAAAACGGATAGTTTTCTGTAATAATGGGATTAACAGGTCCGTATTCTCCTGTTGGTATTCCAGTGCTTTTGTTGTAGCATTTGGTCAGAAAGTTTGGAATTGACCCCCAGGATTGAGTGTGCCCTATTTTTAAAAATAATCCAGATTCCTTCGATTTTGATATAAAAAAAAATATTGCTAATTTAGGTTGAGTCAAACGTACCAGGAGAATCGAATTCCGGAATTACACGAATCCCTCTGTAAGCAGCATACTCAATGACATCGGCCACGTCTTTCTGAGTGTACACATGCGTATAAGAGTGATAGGCTCCTTTATTACTTAATTCGGGGAACGTTGTACTCTGATATGGAAATGACTGATCATCGACAATGTGCCAATGGAGAATATTGTACTTATTCATTGCCATTAAATCCAGATTTTGATAAATTGTCTTCTTGTGTAAAAAGTGTCGAGATGTATCCAATAGGAGTGATCGAAAGGGGAAGCGTGGAAAGTCCGCAATTAGGACACTTGCAATTTGAAGCTGGAAAGATGATCATGATTTCTCAAGAAAGTGAGGTTAAATCGATTAGGTTAGAGGTTAGATCAAGCCATTTCTTACCGATGTATAGTCATCATTTGGATGTAGTAATTGAGAAAATGTTTCTAGTCCTCTAAGAATTCCCCAATTACTGGAAGCCACCAGGAGCGCTGAGGAATTATGATGTTAATTTTAAAATTCCAATAATTTTCTAAAATACTTTATGGTCCATTCGTTATTTTTTACCTTGTCCTTGGTAGTCCGGTGAATTAATTTTCAATTCATCTGAAGTCAAATTAGTTATTTTTTAGACAAAAAATGTGAGTGGCGGATGCTGCCATTGGAACTTACAAGATTCGTCCATTTCGTCGTGTGGCATGTCTTCGCATCGATCCATAAGATGTATATTTACAATATCTAAATACTTAGCGTCCTGGCCGTCATTAACTTCAACTTCGTCATCATCGAAGTAGCTTGTACGTTTCTCACCGCTACGGTGTCTCCGAAGAAATCGATTCTCGTTCAGTATAATGAAGTAGTATCGCTTCAGCGCCTCGTCTAAAATTTTGCAAGTACGATCCACGATCTGCAAAAAGGAAATCGCTGGACCAACAAGACCAATGAACTGACATGAGTCTGAAATAATCGTTATGTAGTGTTGTGTTTACCTTGAATTGAAGTAAGGTGGGTCGCACGTGCAGAACGGTTGAACCATAAGTAACGGACAATTGTGGTTTTGGCCATGGTTGTCCATTGGTTTGATGAACAAGTGGTCCCTTTTGACTAAAGTGTTGTCCATAATGTCCAGCACAATAGTCTTCTTGATTCAAAAGGATGAGCAATACGGCTATTAACCAATTGGAGCTCATTTCTTCTGGATTAATCGATGGCTAGATTCTTCGTATTGGATTTAAAAGTGTTACGGCTGTTTACTTAATAATAAATATGGGTGTGAGGCGACGATAAAGATAGCAGAGGTCAACGCGGTCGTTGTAAATAGAAAGTAAACTGCTTCCTGCCTCAAAAATTAATCTCTATTTAAGCCTCGGCTAGGCTTGGATAACTGAACCCAACGGAGACGTTGGAGTTGGTTCACATTTGACCTGTTTTTATTTTACAGTATCAGAATATAACGTTGTGTTGTGATTACCAGCGTTCTTGCATATTTTCTTGATTTTTTGGTCAACTAATTGTATAAGTTTTTATATATACTTAGCATTAAACGTTGTTACTTTTTTGGATTATAATGCTGGTCATAGCATTTGGGCTGATGTCGAGGGCAGTCTTCCATTTTCTGTTGAATAGCATTTCGATTGTAACAACATTGCGTATCACCACAATTCCATTTCATGTTGGGATAAAATTCTCGATTTTCCCTGAGACGATATTGATGAGCATGTGGTTGTGGAGCAGTTCGCCAATCGTAAGGTAACGTTTGTCCTGGAACACTTCGATCAATTCGCATCTTGACAAATTCCTTTTCCAATTGGTCACGTTCAAACTGTTCCACTGTTTGTTCACAACTTTCTCCAGTTTTCTCTGCACCTGCTTCAGTTCCAGCCTGCGCTGCCAACGACATTGACGGGTTGTAACAAGCCCCGGGAGTTTCCACTGACGCCATTCCACTTCGACCAACGTTCAATTTTCCAGTATCTGGATCAAACCGTACTTCACGTCCCTCACAATCTTCTTCATCTTCCCCTTCCTCTTCGCGCTAAAACAAAATGGTGGAAAATTAAACTGAGAACAGGTATTCAAGTTATTTTTCAAAGCGTCCACCCGTTGCTTCTCCTTTTCTCGTTCTTCTTCGGATGCTGATTTGTTGATATCATTTACATTAATTTTTGCAGAAAACTTCGCCTGCGCCACAACTTCTGGATCTGGCTTAGTCCAGCCTCGTTCAGTATCGATGAACCAGTGATTAGCCCAAGTGACCTTCCTAACTCGATTCCGTTTGGTATGAACAGTGACCTCGGACTCACATCCAAAATATGTCAAGACTGGGTACTCGGGCTCAATTGACAAGTTATTGCCACTCAGGGCATGTTGCAACACCATTCGCTTCTTGAGCTAAAGAAGTGGAAAAAATTCGTAAGTCGTTCACAGAGGTCAACTAATGTAAAAGTTATTACGGGAACAGGAATCCCAAGCTCTATTTTCAAGTTGTCCATTGCATCCAATGAGATCAGTTTCCATAAAGTATTTGGATTCTTTGTATCAGAGAAGCGGACGAGTGGCTTCGCTGAGAAAACTGAGGCTGCATGAAGTGGAATAGCGGGGGCAGAGTGGAGACAAAGCTGTAAGACAAATTTAGAATATGTGACCTCAAATCAATTCTAAAGCGAACATTTTTTAAATTTTTGTTCCAGCGCCTGCGCATAGTATTAGAATTCTCACGGCCCAGTGCTGCGTTGGCATCGCTCGAATACGGAAGACATCTCCATAGCGTAGAATTGAACTGTTGTCAGTTGGACAGTCTGGACTGAAATTCAAATAATTGAGCATCAGTATCGTTTGAAATTTATTTATATTTCAATTTGGCAAATTAAATCTTACTTCTCAATTACAAACGAATTTCGTACAACTGGATAAAGATGCTTTGAGGCAGTAATGATGCTGTCGGTATTTAAATACGGACTGTGGTCAATCACTGTTGGTGGAACCGAAGCGCTGAGAGCCAAGTGACCATTTTCACAGTATTTCTTGAATGGATAATCGGCCAGTGCAGTTGCGCAGTCAGGACCAGGCGAAATGATTTGAACGCTGTCACCAAAATAGACAAAACCGTCCCGACGCTCGGTCAATCTTACCTGGAAAATGAATTTGGTTTAGTTTTAGCTTTTTTTAGTTTTAGCTATAGTTTTTTTTAGCAGAAAGAGATGAACGATCACAAATATGAATTTAAAATTTACCGGCTTCAATAGGATGTCAGCCATAACTTGAGATTTTTGAATGGAAAGTTCTTCGCACTCTCTTTTGTTGATGAAATCTTTCATTTTTAGCTGAAAGAAAATTATTTTTAAGGGTTGATAGTTGACTTAACGAATTAAATACGAGTGTGAATGTTTTTTTTTAATTCGGTAGTTGGAGTATTTTAGTTTGTAGCATACCGTGTTTTGAACAGTTTGTTCATACCAATTACCCACATACGTCTCTGCGTTGAAAATAGTTTTGTTAGGAGGCACCACATGGCTCAATCCATGATCAATTCGATTATTGTTCATAATAATGCCAATTAATCGGTTACTCTTTCCTAACGAATTCAACTAAGGAGTTGCACGAAAATGGTTCGTGGAATACGAATTCTGGATTGTTCCAGGATTGTTGGTCAATCCTGATTCAACAGAATGGGAAATTCGTTTTGTATGGTTAAAAATTAACAAGGACTTGAGCTCTGCGGTTCCCACTGACGACAAATCTTCATCATCTTCACTAATATCATTTATTTGATTTCGGATTATTCGAAATTAGCATAAATTGGTTGGCTCGAGGTCTGCGGCTTCCGCTTGCGCTTCATCCATCACCCCGCATGAAACGAAAATTATTAATTAAGGTTTACATCGCTAAACAAATTGAGCTCAGACGGATATAGGTTAGTTAATACGGTAGGTTTTTTAAATAGCTAAGCAATTTTTGAAAGTCTATTTAAACCTGACATTAATTTGAATTGATCAAATCATCTATTCTCATTTAAAAGTAATTTCGGGCTAACGATGGCATGGCTAACCCAAAAATAATATATGGCTACATGCTATGCGGTAATTTACTAGTCGAGTCGAACTTTGTAAATTGGGAAAATATTGGGAAATATTCCTACATTAGCGATAATCTTGAAGGATACTTGGATTCCAATTAGATAATTGTACATTTCATTCCTTCATCAACTTGTTACAACCCGTCTCATTTAAAACTAATTATACGACAATTTAGTTCTCGGAAATCGTTCCGGGTTGTTGGCGGACGTTGTTTTCACAACACAAACCTGTCCACCAAAGAAAATTTTAACGTCGACAATAATACAAACGTGGAAGCCTGCTTTATTTTAACTTTCGTTTGTTTTTTGAGTTAAAACTTTTGTTGTTCCCTGACAGGAAGACTTTTAGAATGCTAATTTTCTATTTCGTCCTTTCCTTTGCAGTACTTGTAAACGCAAGATTTTTTAAAGATCGGCAGTCAGGTCGTGAAGGAAATACTGCGTTCTGGAAAAAATGGGGCCAAACAAATCATACTGCTGCCAGTACTAAATTTGATTTTAACAACGAGTGGAAGAAGCATAACAATTCAAATGGATATGGTGAGTTTAAAGAACCGTAACCTGCATTTTAGATATTGTTGTAATAATCGCCATTTTGAAACTAGAAACGGATGAGTACTGCGTGTACGATCTACGCATGTCCTACATCTACGGTTGTCCTGACGGTGTCCAGAAGCGAATTATTGGCTTCAATGGACAATTCCCTGGACCAACTCTTACTTGTACAGAAGGAAAAACAATGGTGGTCCGAGTTACGAATGACGTTTCGGGTGATGAACCCACCTCCATTCATTGGCACGGTATACAACAAAATTTGTCACCGTTCTATGATGGCCCACAATCCGTTACGCAATGTCCTGTAATAAAACGCACGTCAATGATTTACAAATTTCAAGTTTTTCAGTCTGGAACCTACTGGTACAAATTTTGAAAAATTGCCAATGAATTCCAATTTCACAATTTCTATACGTTTCATATTATTTTTCATTCCATAGGTATCATTCTCACCATTCATACCAATACGTGGATGGAGCTTGGGGATTTCTTATAGTTAAAAATGTTCCAGCAGAATGCTGGCAAAATTCGTATGATGACGAACGACTTATTTCTGTTAACGATTGGATACATCGTCCCGCTAAGAATGTGTCTGCAACCTACTTGGCCGATGGGAACCTTCCTGACACCAACTCGTCACTTATCAATGGCCGAGGAACTTTCAGCTGCTCAAAAGTTGAGAAAGGTCAAAAATGTAGTACACGCGTTCAAGGTCCGGCAGTTATTGATGTAACTCGAGGAAAACGTTATAGGTTACGCATCCTCAACTCTTCTGGATTACGCCCCTACAATTTTAGTATTGACGGACATAAAATGGTAGTAATTGAAACTGATGGCGTGGACACATTCAAAAGTCCCGAAGTCGATGTTATTGAACTTCATCCTGCTCAGCGATATTCAGTGTTGGTAACCATGAACAAGCCGCTCAACGAATACTGGATAAGAATTTCAGGAGAACCGATTGGTTCGAGTGGGCTTATTGGGAAGGCAGTGCTAAGATATAATAACGACAATCGACGGGGTCCACGGGATGCCTTTGGATTTGCGTCTGCGCAGAGCACTCAATGGAATCAGCAGGAATCTCTGGTTTCTAACTCTCAATGGAGTCCTGCGCAGTCTCAGAGATCTTCCGCTCAGGGTAGTAGA
>JABASL010000553.1:0-16039 GCA_019775825.1 Neanura muscorum | reverse complement strand
TCCCAAGAAGTATGTCCTTGTATTTCATGTGTTTCGGCTGAAGGAACAGGTCTGGAAACTTGCCCATGCGCTGTCACTGGAGAATCGTCCCAAGAAGTATGTCCTTGTATTTCATGTGTTGTGGCTGAAGGAACTACGGTCGAAACCTGCCCATGCGCGCCGATTCCAGAGGAAGTATTGGAACCTTGCGGCTCTTGCGAAGCCACCGAAGACTCGCAGCTGGAAAGCTGTGTGTGCACTGCCCCTGAAAATCTGGAAACTGAAACGGCTCCTTGTATCTCTTGCGCTAACGATGAAGAAACCGGCACATGCGCGTCATGTGCTGCAACGGAAGGCTCAGAAGCCGGTTCTTGCCCGAGCGTTTCTTGGTCAGTGACAGACGAGTCAGAAGTGGAAATGTGTCCATGTATTCCTTGGACTTATCCAACACCATCAGAACAGCTGGAGGGCTGGGCCAAAGTTCACCAGGATCCAAAAGCTATGAAATCGGTTTGTTTTGGTTCCGTTTCCTCGGCTCCAGCGCAAGCCCATCACAATATTTTGATTTTTTTTTGTATTTTGCAGATCTTCCAAACTCTGATGAAATTCTTGGGCGGAAGTGACATCAAAAGAGCCCGCCGTGTTTGTGCCATTTGGTATCACTGTATCACGGCTTCCGACGCGTTCTGGAAGAGATTTAAAATCGTGCAAATACAAAATGAAGGTGTTCTTGATTGGTCGGATCTCCTAACCTCTGACCTTGTTTCCGTTTTCAATGCTTCGGAATTTCATTTTATTCGAACAAACTTGACACACCTGGATGCAAATCTATTCTTTGTGACCAAAGCTCTATCGCTCAAGAACCTTTCCCTGGAGCGCTGCGTCATTTCCCCAGCGACACTTCAACTAATTTTTTCGGAATTTCTCAATTTAGTGTCGCTTAGTATCAATGGCGTGGGTAATTGCATTGCTTTCAGTGAATCGATTTTTCCGAACCCAATTAGGCCAAATCGCTTACGAAAACTCAAGAGTCTTACGCTGTGTTCCAACTTTGGAAAATCTTGGGCTCGAGATCCTTTACACTGGAATTGGTCCCATCTGAACTTGCATCGGAACTTTTTGGCAGAACTCCTGGAAAGTTCAAATGCTTTTGAAAACTTGACCTTCTGTGGCTGGGGGTCACAGACCTGTGCACATGTCATCGACCTTATTGTTTCCCGTCAACGTGGATTCGTTCGCCTGAATCAACTAAACTTCCAGAATGTCCCGGAAGCAGGACTTAATTTCGAGCATTTGGATCTTTTGGCCTCACCCTTCGCGGTAGGACTACATTTACGCAAGTTCTCGTTCACGCTTCATACGGTTTTGCCCTTAAAATCCGCACATCTTCACGCAACTTTTGCAAACGCTGTGATTCGAGATATTTTGAGAACGTTTCACGCTAGCCTTCAAGTACTCATTCGTAAGTGCGCATGCTCACTTCCTAGACTACTTTTTAGTGTAAACGGAAGGATAAGAACGCTGAAAGTTTGCGCCGTTGTAGTAATTTGCACCTTATTTTTGTAGTTGACCGCTGTCCTGTAACAGTTGCGGTATTTGGAACGGAAATGCCTCGACTTCGAAAAGTTTCATTAAAATCAACGCAAGTAGAAAAAACAAATTTTGGTATTTTTCTACCTGCACTGAAGGAATTAAAACATTCCAAACATCACGCAAGTTTCAATCCAAAATTGGAATCCATCGATCCAATTACTCTGGAAGAAATCGATGTTTCTCCAATGTGGGTGTACGAATATGAGGAAGATTGGAATTACAATGATGACGCTGGGCCAATATTTAATGTCGAAGATCTTCGGTATTATGCTCGTGGAGGATCAGATGTCTGGAGACAAATTATTGCCATCATCGCCCTCATGCTCCCGCTGGGTTACTTCTACGTCCAACATTCTTACCCCGATCAGGAGTCAATGGCATACCTCGCCTTGGGAATGATTACAATCATTTTGCTCATGGCGGTCAGAGGTTATCTCTAAAATACTACAACTACACGATACTAGAAAATTATTAACCGTACTTTAAATCGCTGTAAAATAAAAATCGTTTATGAACGCACTTAAGAAAATTATATTGAGTACTAAAAATATCAACATTTTTGGAGCAAAAGTAGAGATTCTAAAGCTAAATTTAAATTGGCGTAAAACAGGGAAACTCTGCGGTAAGTATTGCAAATTTTACCAAACGAAAACTAAAACTTTTTAACTAAAAGTAAGTAAAATTAAGGAATTGGATTACCTTCTCATGACTGGATTTAAAAAAAAAACTGGATTTCAGAAAGATTTCTTATGGCATTTACTTCTTTTCAGAGGATTGCTTCCAAAGAAGTTCTTCAAAATCAGGCCAAAATTTATCGCGCATACGTTCACAGTATTCCCGTAGGTTAGAAAGTTCTTCTAAAAATAAGTCAGAAAGTTAAAATTAAAATTTTAATTATAAGTCCATTGAAAATCACCATCTTCGAAAGTCAGTCTTACCTTTAAGTAAAGCTTCGTAAGGACTCTGTGGCATACCCCACATGACTTGGCCCAAAAATCCAAAAAGCGTACAGTCAATTTCCGTTGGGTCTTCACCCAAATAAAAACTTTTCTGTCCTAAGACTTGAGATAAACTGCGCAAGTCATTTGCCACCATTTCCACCATTTTGTCATAAGGTTGACGTCCAATTCCTTGAATGAAAAGAGCTTTCTTGATTTTTCGTGGCATCACAAACTTCACAAGTTTCATTTTCAAGGCTGGAAATTCCATCACATCAGGCAAAGTATTAATTCCTTTGACCCAACGCCAGTGTACAAGGCCCCTGAAAGAAATACATAGTTGTAGAAATGATTCAAAATTGGCTCACGAGTTATTAAGTATGTCAAAGGTCGCGGCTTTGGGCTTGCTTAATTTCTTACCAATTAAAATGCTCCTCCATTGCCACGCGTGTGAGATTTGCCATTGCTTTCTCTTCCGGTGAAACTCCTCCCCACAAATCGAGCTCAAACTTTCTAGAACAGAATTATTTTAAACATAAACATTTTGAAACGATTGAGTCTCAATTTTCTAAATTTTCTTCTAAAAAAAAAACCTTAAAAAAAATTTCTGTTTTAAATAATTTGAATTTAAGAATATGAATAGTTTGGGCATACTTTTTTAAATGTTCAATAATAACTTGGGAATCTGAAATGTCGGAACCGTTGATCGTAATCCAAGGCGTCTTTCCAGTATTTTTTGCAAATGGTTTCTTGGTATCAATCTGAAATAAAAATAATTTCCAGTAAAAATAGTACTACGTAACAGAAAATAGCTGGAACATTTATTAAATTGAAAAAAAATCATTAAATTTTTTTTTACATTATATCAAAACATTAAATTGAATTTACATTGAATTTAATTTCTTACCTCATAGTTGAGATCTGCCATTCGAAGAAATGTTTCCAATTTAAGTACAAACGGAGACAGGCTTGGAATAGTTTTACCGCGTCCTATACAATGTAACGTCAGAACGTCTTTTGGAATAACCTTAACGTGATTTGCGGAATTGTTCCTAGAAATATGGGATAATGTTAAGTAATTAAATTTTAATATTAATTAAATTTAAAACTTAACCCGATTAAGTTAATCGTTAAGCCAAAAACTATCATTGAAAAGCTTACTTAGTATTGTAAATTATAAAAAATTATTTTTTCACTTACATTTTCCTTTCTTACAAGCCAATTAAGTAATTAGCAATTAAGGGCAACAAGTGGACGTTCCTCGTCTCTGTTCTTCTGAAGCTAGTGACAGTGAGATTGACTGGACGAAATTGAATTTTCAATTATTATGCCAAAATAAGATGGATTTGATGACGACACTCGACTCCAGTGAGGTGCTGGAAAAGTGACTTGAGGGTGTTGCTTACCACGAAATAGTAAAGCAAAGTCACTCAAATACAAGAAATGCTCTTATATTCCGGAATCCGGGATATCGATTAATCTGGAGCTCTTTTCATTATTCATAAGATTGAGAACGACATTACTGCCATTGTATTCACATAAAGAAACTAGTGCACCCAAGCATTAATGTAACAAAAGAGATTCCATCGTAGGTCCTATTATTACCACCCATTTCGTGTTCAAGGATATAGAAATTGACAATTTTTTTTTGTAATTTACAACTTAAAAAACTTGCACGAATGCTTATTATTCTATTGTAGAATATTTTGATGTAAGTGCTCCATTTGACGTTCCGCATGATTTAATTAGTTACGACAAACATTATATCTAAACCTAAACTGAACCTAAACCAAACCTAAACATAACCATAATATTTAAATCCTTTGGCGTCCTTACCATACAGGCTTCATGCTCCTTTACTTCTTCTACGCCGTTCCATTTCATCTTTTACATCGGTTTCAGTGATTTCAAAGTCAATTGGCTTGTCATAGCCTTGCTTATTATTCTATTGCAGAATATTTTGATGTAAGTGCTCCATTTGACGTTCCGCATGATTTAATTAGTTACGACAAACATTATATCTAAACCTAAACTGAACCTAAACCTAAACATAACCTTAACCTTAATGTTTAAATCCTTTGGTGTCCTTACCACACAGGCTTCATGCTCCTTTACTTCTACGCCGTTCCATTTCATCTTTTACATCGGTTTCAGTGATTTCAAAGTCAATTGGCTTGTCATAGCCCATAATCCGCCCGAAATGCTTCAGGTCATCAAAACCAAAATCGGCAAGAAATAGTGGTAACTTCTTGTCACCAGATTTGACTAGTATGGTTGTGAGTAAGCCGGGAACTGTTGGAATAATCACGTCTTCGACCTTGAACTTAACCTGGTTAAAAATCATGAATGGTCATAATTTTCCCAGATTCGGCTAATTAAACCCCACGATTAAGGATAGTTACCTCATTTCGCCGTAGAAAAAAGGAGAATGTTACTGACGTGTAGGTGTCAGACTGTGGGTCGTACCTCAGTTCAGTAACGTATCGCTTTGCCATTAACTGAATTAAAAGTGGAGATACGAAGACAAAGAATCCAATAATACCAAAAACACCCGTTTTAGCAATCAACGACGAGTCCTTTAGTGATTCTACGAGCACTGCCTGTAGAGCCAATCCCATGGCGGTTGTAGTAAATGAAAATATTTTCAACATCCGTATCTGATCCTTAAGAATTCCTTTGTAAATAATGGATGGCTGTCCATCATTTGTACTCCTAGGATCCCATCCTACTAGGCGGCTTCCAAATTTTTCCTTTATCCTGTCGTCGAAAACACTCCTTGATCCTTCAAATCCTAAATCTGGAATCATAAATGCAGTATTAGTGAAACAGTATTTCAACATGCAACNACACTCCTTGATCCTTCAAATCCTAAATCTGGAATCATAAATGCAGTATTAGTGAAACAGTATTTAAACATGCAACAACACATCCGTACTAATTAGGGAAACTAAACTATCACCTTTGATTTCATCTTCTATCCTCGGTATTCTGTATTTATTCACATCTGCTTCTGGAGCATTAGTATGTCTCAAATCTGAAGCTGCCTTCTGAAATAATGTCCCGATGTATCCGGTAACCTGTTCATCAGTGCATCGATAATTAAAATACAATCTAAACACAATCAACCTTAAAAATTGATTTCACACAATTACCAACAGACATCGTGAGGATGTAGCAAATGATCGTAAATTCTTGAAGTTAACTTGACGTAAAAGGTGACGGGTGAGAATATTCTGACAGCTTAGCATAGTGAACGGATAAACTGTGACGTGATCGAGCTTACAGAGTTCCTCCTCTTTTAGAATATAACTAATTAACTATAATGTGGGTCAAAGGTCAAGCAGTTACAATTTGGGTTTTGATTTAGGTAATGTTGACTTCAGCACTTGTTTAAATATTTTGACCCAAAACTACTTGAACTAACGACGGTAATGACTAACAAGTGGCAATTCAATACAAAAAGTGCGCTTTTGGATAAAATACCAAATGTTGAAAGGTCAAGTTGAGGGTAGAATGGTCAAGCGATCCAAATTAAACAAATTCAATGTTCAACATGTGGAGTGCGGAAAGACTAAAGGTTAACTACCTTATTTTACCTTCTAGGGCTGGGCACTGAAAAAATTTCGTCCCCGATTTTATTGGTGTTTGAAAATATATTGCCCATATCTGTTGAATTACCCCACAAAATATATTAAAATTAAAAAAATTCCGTTCCCGCAAAAATTTTCAAAAAAAATTGCGGCGCCTGGATTTTGTACCCTTCGATCCTTTTTTTCACATTTTTTCATCCTTCATCCTTTTTATCTCTTCGCCTTCTTTCTCAAACTCAGTCATTTTCATTCAGTTTTCACTTTCAACATTTGTGTGACTGAATCATGTGGTATTTTGTTAATTGAAATAATTAACAAACTTAACTACTCAGTAAAAGGTCAAGTGTCAATCTAAACAGCAGACATTTTTTAGTACAAAGACGGAGAGGATCTCTGAGTTACATTGCACGATCATCGCCATCAAAAAACGTTCGGTAAGTAAACAATCTTAACGTAGCGTAACCTCTTCGTAACTTAACCTTCACTGTTTTTACTGTAAGTTACAGTCTGTAACTGGAGGTCATGTCACGGGTCTCCTAGTTTCTCCTAGGCCATGGAATAATGTAATGTATATTCCAATATATCTAATAGTTCCACAAATACATTGTCAACGCTTTGTCAATTATTCAATACGAACGTTGAACGGAAGACTATCGGTTAAGTCACTGTCACCTTTACCGCTTTAGAAAACGATGATCTGTGACGACTAGCACAAAAATTAAAGTACAATGACAGGACTATCGGCATTGTTTCAACATGTCATACGAATAATCGTTTCGGATAACTATGATTCAAGGGGTCCTTTGGCTTCATTTTCATTTTCAAATCATTAATATTGTGTTCCCAAATTAACTACAATTCGGTTGCCGAAATGCCGGCGGCAGAAGACTAACCGCACCGCAATATCCGTTCATGTTTACGTTATAATGAGCGTACGTGCTGAAGTCCTAATAGTCAATACTCAGTGCATTGTGTTATGATCATTTCTGAGTGACCATCAAATGGTTCCAATTATTCTTGAATTCAATAACCTCATAAACGTTGGATGATCTTATGAAATGGTATTGAACTCTTCCGTTTCGTGTGAAATAGTTAATCCTTATGTTTTCACATGTCCACAACTCATTTCCTTAACGAAACCTTCCTTACAACAAATCAAGCAAACGTAATAACTTGCTCATCACAGCATCGTGAAGTTAGCCCGAATCCAGACAATCGTCAAGCCTCCTGTGGTTAGTTCAAGTATTTAATTTTTGACAACACTGCTAGAGACTGATCCAATTCATTTTGTTGAAGACGGATGATCTTGTAAGAAATTAGAGTAAGGAATTTTTGAGTCTGTTTTCATGTTCATACGTTTGTTCTTTTCTGAAAACTTGCAATGGAAGCTCAGGTAGCAGCTCATAGTCATAGTGTGCTGGTTTTGGTCTTATGATCTTCCACTTTGTAATTTATTTCACACAAATTCTTGGAACCAAATCATACGTCACCTTTCCACTTTCTTGTCACTCTTGTTTCTCGTTTAGCTTAACATTCTGGGAGTAGGACTTGGCTAGAAAAAAGAAGAATTAGGTATTCGAACGTCAATCAATTTACCACAGAGTTATTGTATTTCTTTCAGGGTAAAAGTTTATCCTAATTTTGAATTTTGGTTTTCAAATTTATTTTTAGATAAACCTAAAATTCTTGGTATCTGCGATAATACTTTGCAGATTCCTAGATTTTTTGATCTAATTGCTGTTTTTTTCGTCATAAATACCAGGAATAAACCTGGACTACTGACCTGGACTGGAGTAAGAATTTCTGGGCTTTTCATTTTCATATGCGAAATTATGCGTTATGATTCGGCTTTCGGCTGCTCCAAGAACCTGGAATCCCCAATTGTGAAATCGTAATATTACTATCAGTGATACTACAATAGCGTTGTAATTTTGAAGTACAAGTACTCCAACTCAAGTGTTTTGGAGTCATTCTAATTTCCGTGATGTGAACACACGAGCGGAAGAGGGTTTCCCTTTCCTTCCTATTGTAGATACGATTTTTGTGTGCACAAAGTCCTCATAGTGGAATTACGTATTTTTATGAATGGGTTGATGATGGCCAGCGTTTCATTAATTCCGGCTTGGATTATTGAACAGGAAAGAGCAGTTTGGCTTAAGCATAAAGTCATGTATGGTATGAGTCAAGTTAATAATATGCCACGTGCTTAATTTTTTGTCCTGGTTGATCATGTTGATATTCTTGAACTCTTATCATTGTTGTTTTGAAATCATTTCCAGGAATCATAGTTCCTTTGTTATTCATTGGACTTCCAGAATTGTCATTTTTGTTGAAGGAATCATAATCTCAGGATTAACATTTCTGACTAAGAACGTTTCTTTAAAAGAATGAAATAACCTAACAGCAATTAGTGACATGTAACAAGTCATATCCAATTTTCTCAGAAGTTCAGAACTTGACGTGACAGAAATAATCAACCAACAGCGTTTTTTTTTATATTTCGCTTCTTATAATTACAGGGCTAATGTTTTCCTCGTAAATCCATGTGGAGCACGTGTATATCCAGTTCCTTTTTAAATCTTGTTGCAAAATTAACTAGTTTTTTGTTCTGGTCTCCAGTCGTAGTCGTAGTTTCATTAGAAATTCTTCTGGAACCCTAAATCACGAAGATGAGGAGGCTTGGCCTGGAAGTAGGCGAATAGAATTCTGGAAAGAGATAGAGAATATGATTATTTTCTGTTCCAGGAATTCTAAGATCCAATTGTCGGGTGTGGGAATTGTCGAGAGAGAAGTGGAAAAATATTCTTCAGAAGTTCTTAAATCTTAAGTCCAAATAGGAAAGGAAATCCGATGCGGTTCCACGAATGGTAAAAGCCTAGGCATTTTGGCCCAAAAACCCAAGAACTGTATCGTTTCTCGGGAAAATACCTTTTTACAATCACTTCTACCTTCTTGTGTCCTTATTTTGTGTACCCTGAATCCTGGGAATCCTGGGAAAAGTATCACCCTCTCGCCTCGGTCGACGGTCCACTCCACTTTATTACAATGACAGGGATATTACCGTTCGAAGAGGTACTTCAGGGTGTTTTCTGGGAAAAAAAATACATTTCCATTAAGGATCGCATAGCCAAGTCAGCCTCCGTACTCAGTAGAACCGGAGCGGGGGAGGATCTAAAAGCTCCAGCGTTGAATTTAAGCATGTACTGATGACCTCAATAAAAACATTTTATCCTTGCATGGCGCCTTATTGCTGGTACCAGAAGCTAGGATTAATGAAATGTTTAATGTTCTTTTGTTTTGATAAATTGTCAATTCCAAGAAGGACAGGGAGCTTAGGTTTAATCGTATTAGCGCTGCAATATAACACTCAGCTCGAAGAATAAACAGTTTTTTTTAGCTCACGATCTTGACCACAGTTCTGTCATCGAATTTCGTCCAGTTCTATTCTAGGATAAAATTACAGTGAAGTTCGTAGTCGAAATTTAGAAAAGTAGAATACTGTAATACAATATTTAGAAGTGGCAAAAGCGTGACGGGTTTTGTATTACTAATTTTTTGTCAGTAAAATCAAAAATATCTCTGGTAAGCCATTCTGGAATACGGTGACGGTCTGACCATAGGATTTTCCAATCTATTATTATTAAAATTTGATTATTAATGTGTGGGCTGAAGACTTCAACCCAAATTGTACTGAAGTACACATTCATAAACTGTTGAATCAAATTAGAATTAGTCAGACGATGGTCTCGTCATAAACTTCCTTTTCCTTACTAATGCTTCCAAAAACCTAAGAAAAGTTGTAAGTTGACTGACTATCTGACTGAAGGTCCCCCGTTTCCATTCATTAATATAGAACACCCAAGTGGAGAACTTAGAAGTTAAAATATTCCAAAATGAGTAAAAATTCCAGTTTTAGTTTAGTTGTGGATTGGCAATGAGCAATTTGTGATTATAAATTGTAATTTCTAATCCATTCTGTCATTTTTTTTTCTGGAAGGTACCCATTTTGATCCTGCTCATCGTGTGAAATAGCCACATCTCTGCCCATTCTTCTGGAGATCTTCTCTGACCATTGGATTCTTGTGCCATTAAAGACTTCCGGTGATTTTCTATATTTTCGCCTTCGCCTGTCATTATAAATATAATGGAAGAGTATGCAGAAAAGACGAAAAGAGTGATTGAAAAGGTGGAATCGGAGCAAAGTTGGCATGCATATTATCAGGTACTTGGCATTTAGCACATAAGAGAATAATTTAATAATTTTGTGGGATGAACTACTAATTATAACTTCTAATCTTCTATTTCAGGGAATCCGAAGCGAGAGTTCAAAGAATGAATTTTCTTGCGGACAAGCAAAAGCCCCGGCAAACACTCTTCTAAACCGATATCGTGATGTTAGCCCCTATGACCACAGTCGTGTTATCCTTCAGAATGGGCCTTGCGATTATATCAATGCTAGCCTTGTCAAAGTGAGTTCAGTTTATGAGTATCGGGTTTTCCACTAAATTCTAAACCATTAACCTTAAACCGGGCATTATTTTTGTTTCCTTTATAGGTGGAAAAGGCGGGCAGAAATTACATTTTGACACAGGGTGCACTGCCACATACTTCAGGACATTTCTGGCTTATGGTATGGGAGCAAAAATCCAAAGCAATTCTCATGCTCAACAAAGTTATAGAAAAAAATCAGGTAAATTGAATTATTAAAGGGAAAAAAAACCGGTACAGGTGGACTCGGTTGGATCTCTTAATTGGGCATTTAAGGATGAAAGTGATGAAAGCAGGTGAACTAATTTGCATATATTTTAGATAAAGTGTCACCAGTATTGGCCAGTGGGAAAAGAAAATGGTGACAGCAGTGTCATGGAATTTGACGATGTAAATCTCCGGGTTCACTTGCTCTCTGAGGAGGAAACGAAACATTTCATTATTAGAACTCTAGTGTAAGACTGACTCGCTTTTAATTTATCAGTTTCCTACGAAATCATGTTACTAAGATTCTGATTAACGTTTCTGTAGAATTGAAGAAATGAATACTGGGAACAGAAGAGAAGTGTTGCAATTTCATTATACAACATGGCCAGACTTTGGCGTTCCTTCAACTCCAAGAGCCTTTCTTCATTTTTTACAAATTGTCCGCGACGCAAATGTTCTATCCTCAAAATTTGGTCCAGCCGTCGTTCATTGCTCAGCAGGAATTGGTCGATCAGGGACTTTCTGTCTTGTCGATTCCTGTCTTCTAATGGTATGGGAATATACCTGATTTAGGGATTTTTTATCGTTGATTGTTGAAGTTGATGTTTGCGGACAAAAATGAATAATGGCATGTTAAAAAACCTGAACAATGAACATTTGATTTCCAGATGGAGCAAGGTTTGGATGTAAACGTGAGAGACGTTTTACTTGAAATGCGGAAATACAGAGTTGGACTTATTCAAACACCAGATCAACTACGATTTTCATACTTGGCCATACTTGAAGGATGTCAGCAATTAGCTAATGTAAGTGAATGTCAGTCGACGCGTTAGTTTCAGGCTTACTTGGATTTGGAATATCGCGTACATGCAACCATTTATAATTGTGATTTCGACGTAGCTAACTGTTCTTATCAATATGACCTCTGAAATAGGGAAACAAGAAATTCCTTCCAGATACGGAAGAGAACGGAATAAATGGAACGGACGATTCTACTCCACAACCTCCTACAAGAACTACATCAGTCAGTCCGACGGAGGAGCAATATAAGCGATTAATTGGTACGCCATTAAAATTCATAAACACGAACAAACTGTTTGTTGTTGTNACTCCACAACCTCCTACAAGAACTACATCAGTCAGTCCGACGGAGGAGCAATATAAGCGTATAATTGGTACGCCATTAAAATTCATAAACACGAACAAACCGTTCGTTGTTGTTTAACATTTCAATAATTTTACCTAATTTGCCCTCGAATTTTTCATTAGATTCAGCTCTAAATGACGCGAAATTGAAGAATTTAGCGGATAGGCCACTACCTCCCGTTCCAGCTTCATCTTCGTCAGAGGATGATTCTTCGGAAGACGAGCTAATTGACTTTGAAGATGATGATGATCAAGATGAAACAACGTCCACGTCGTACGGCCTCCTTGACCATGTCAATGACCAGACTCCTTTGACATCTGAACGAAAATCCTCTGTATCAGAGGTAGAAAATATACGGGAAGACTCAAGACGCCAAAGTGAAACGAATATAAGCCCCAGCAACGAAGACGGCTCATCTACACAGCAACACAAGTAAGATTTTAAGAAATCACGAATCGTCTTGTCGCATGTCATCGTAATTTTAATTTATTAAACTTAGAAAGTAATCAGCTTGTGACTGCCAAGAAGCGTCAACTCGTAGTTAGCTAAAAGTTGAAAGCGGCTCTGATTTGACATTTAGAATTTTCGCTCCAGTGTTCACGCCCTAACTCAACTCTAAAAATATTCTGAATGCTTGGAAGACCTAGAATTGCGTTGCTGCTCATCGGTTCACTAGATTTTGTTTCGTAAGGCTCCAGCAGTTAGTTTTTGTTTCATGGCTTCTGAGTAATTAGAATTGGGTCGAACTATTATTTTAGAACTTCGGAGAAACAACTTATTTAAGAGTCGCAGAATTACGGTGCGTTGCACCGTATAATTGTGTTTTTTTTTTATGTAGGACGAACTTAGTATGGACTGTAATTAATTTCTGAGAATGTAAGAGAAAAGTGATACGCTTTTCTGTTCTATGGATTTAATTTCCTAGTGAAAGTTTCTGCCATATATCCCACGCGGCACGCGAAATGGGAAACATGTTAAGCCTTTGTTGGAATTGAATTGACAAATTACCACTCACTCACTTGTAGTGTTTTAATTAAGATAAATTTAATTAAATGCTTTGAATCTATTTTCAGATCCAATGGCCTGGATGAAAATGAGCTCCGTCGACGATTGAAGAATGAAGCCACACGAGAGAAAATTCGTGACATAAGAGCGAAACAAAAGGCGTCTGAAGCTCTTGAAGGATTCTACAGGTCATTAAAGAAGAATCGTCTCTTCTTATGTGCACTTGGTGTTTCTGCTGTCGCTATTTATTTCTATGCGAGGTCAACATCGTCTTAATTGTAGCCCTTTTACCTCTTTACACTCATCCTGCACGTCCTTAAGGCCTCCTCAAACTGTAACTAATTACGGAACTCAGGGGCTCTGACAAAAAAATGCAAAGTAACGTTACAAAGTAATACGAAAAATACGAACTTAAAAATAGACCCACTTTTTTTCTAGGATAAATAGAAGAGGGAAATCGAGGACTGAAATTCGTTGATCCATTACAAAAATTTAGGAAAGCAATATTAACACATCAGTAACTGGACATTAGTGTTTAAAAATTAGAAAATAACGGTTGGCCTCAAGTGAATTTTGGTCAGTGGAATCAGATTACGGAATCTACTCTAAACGATTACGAATTTGATAATTAAATCCGATTTAGTAGGAAAATAGTGCTTAATTCCAGTTCAAATTTGAAAGTACTTGTGAAACTCCTCCTGTGAATAACTTTAAATTTGATAGTAGGAACTTAGAAATTTTTCTGAATTTTTGTTACATTTTTTTTGAATGACCGTAAAAAGACTGGAATATTTCTTCCAAAAAAAAGTGTCCATAAAAATGTTTAAATTTTAGGATGGAGGTTAATTTTTACATCGCAGTGAAAATTAACCTAACACAGTTAATTTTTACATCGTAGTGAGAATTAACCTAACACGCGGATAATTAATTCGAAATTTTTTGAATTGAAACATTTTTTTTTCCAAATTCCAACATAAATTGACAGGGTCTATTGTTTTATTTTTCAAAATATAAAATAACGCTAACGCTAGTGCCCACAATTTTGAATGATTATCGTGGTATCGTGAATAATTAAAATGGAGGATAACAAAATTTTATGTAAAGTTTAGGTTAGCTGTAATTATTATACGAGTGTAATAATTGTCGCTTGAGAGGAAATAGCGACGAGGATCCTAGATGAGGATCCTAGATGAGGATCCAAGATGAGGAGCGTCTGTAATTATGAACTCTGAACTTTGTACAAACAACTTGAGAAACATGAATCCCAAAATAATTCGTAAAAATTTTAAACTCACAAAGTTCAGAAATTTCTGAACACGTTTTTCTATCTTTACAAACTGAAAAGTTTATAAGTAAAATTTATTAATTGAAGGTGACTTTATTTATTGTTTACTCTTGCTTACTGTCTGTCAGTGTCAATTTTCTAGTGTTGTGTTCTTGTATTTTTGGACTTTGTTTTTGATTCTCTTTTGGTCCAGAAAGATAAGAAATGAGGAAGAGAATTTGCTGAATTGTTATTTTCCATGACTTATTTGCGGAAAAGTTTCATCTGATAATTAGGTATATGTAATTACAACCGCTGCGCTATTACAAAGAAAATCCAGGAATCGCTTGTTTTTACCAGTTTCCAGATTTTGTACCTCACAGTCCCTTTTTTTCTCGTCTTTTGTTTTGACACATGCAAATATTTGTACATCTTAGAAATTTTTTCAAAAATTTAGAAAATATTTTCTCGTTTATGGTGAAACGGATATTATGTTGATGATGTAAACTCCAGTGGAGTAAATGTTGACAATGAGCGACTGTATTTCATAAATAAGTAATTTGTACCTATGTTATTGACGTTTTACCTTTATTTCCAGAACGCCCAAACGGAGAAAAAATATGCCGACAAACTAAAAAAAAAATGGCGGTGAAAAACAGAGAGAGCAGGGAGGGCGGAAGATTTGAAAAATTCTCAAAAGATTTGAGATTTGTAAGGGGACGATTAATGGTCGTGCGAGACAGCATTTCTGACCAAACCAAGCAACCAGTATCTTGTCTACGCTAGTACAACTTCAGTACACACAAATTAAATTAGATTTGGCAACTTGTGTTTAAATTTTTAAATTTAAATAATTTCCAAACTGGAAAAAAAATGACCTTTGACATTAAATAATTTCAGGAGCAATAAGATTTTAGTTGTGTGTCGATATTTAGAAATTGATAAATCATGTTATGCATGACAAATAAGTTTTTTTTTTGCTTGATCTATTTTATATTCAATTTCAAGAAATAAAATTATTCATTTTCAGGGTTTTCCTTCATGTAGCTCATCCCTTAAACGTTGTTAATTTTTTTTTTCTCGTATGGTACTTGTTGCTTGGTTTTCTAAGAATTGCTCCTGTAATCTGCTTGCAATTTATGTGCAGGTGTTCGGTTAATTGCTAATTGCCCTTTGCTCAAACCATTTCGTATTTTTAAATTACCTGGTTGGGCTTTAAGTATCGTAGCTACCTTATGGAAATGTACGATCCGTCTGTCTGTCTGTCCCCTCACCCACACATCTGAGGATCTTCTGGAAGAATTTCAAATCTGTTTCCTGGTATGAAAAGTAGAGGTACTGATACGGCTAGCTATGGAATATGGTTGACCTGGGTCAACTCCTTCCAGGTCAAAATTCAAGGTTTAGTGATTTTTTCGAACGAAGCAGTAACAATGACCCCTACAAAACTTGTTCCTATCATCGAAGCAAACAAATTTGGCTGTGACCCGTTAACCTTTGGCCTGTTCTTGAAGACCAAGTTCAGGGAATCTCCAAAACCTGTCAAAAAAATTGTATTCCGTTTTTCGTTACGAAAAGTAGAGCGCGTGAACCGTTCCACCGTTGAGTTCTCCTGGGTCAACTCTTTTCGGGTCAAAGTTCAAGGTTAACAGTTGTTCAACGGAAAGAGCAAAACTGACCCTTACAAAAGTTGTTACTCTTGAGGCACACATTTTATGACCCATTGACCTTTGACGTGCTTCAGGGTAAAAAATACTCTAAAAGTATATAACAACATCCCTTTTCGATAATTCGTCCCTTTTTAGCCCGACCCAGGGCTTATGGGATC
>JABASL010000552.1:0-16043 GCA_019775825.1 Neanura muscorum | reverse complement strand
TTTTTTTTAGGAAAAGCCCATTTATTGGATGATTTACGACGACAAATCACGGCCACCGATGAGGAAATTATAAAATTGTTGGGAGCTCGACGCCGCTTGGTTGTTGAAGTAGGCGAAGTGAAGCGTAAGAACGGGATGCAAGTTCGAGATGGCAAAAGAGAGGAAGCATTGCTCGCTATTCTATGTTCAACTGGAGC
The DNA here is from genome assembly GCA_019775825.1 of Neanura muscorum. Taxonomy (NCBI): domain Eukaryota; kingdom Metazoa; phylum Arthropoda; class Collembola; order Poduromorpha; family Neanuridae; genus Neanura; species Neanura muscorum. The sequence continues at coordinate 15,846 of JABASL010000552.1, read as the reverse complement.
AAAATGTGGTCTGAGCTCGACTTACATCACTTCACTTTACCGATTAATAATTGACCAATCAGTGGCCGAAGAATTGGAACTCATGAAGCAGTAAATTCAAGTCCACAAGGGAAATCCTGGAAAGTTAATTATTTTCATTTAGAATTTCCTTTAGTTTAATTTCCACCGTAAATTAAAAACGTAGGAAGCGTTTTCATGGAAGTCTCCAAATGCTTCCGGATTTTTTAATTGATTTGACATTCACTGCGACAGGAAGGAACTTTTAAATTATTTGGTTTTCCTTATTACTTAATTTTTATACAAAAAGTTGGAAGGGATTTCATTCCCAGAACCGGTGGAATCACCCATTATTCTTGGTTAAATTCCTAACTCCCCAAGCCATTAACACATTTTTTGTTAATTATTGGATTAGCGTATGACCAATGACGCGATGATTGACCTCCGTCACGGCTTTATTGCTGACGTAATTAGTTCATTGATTTAATTGACCTCACTCGCTTAAGTATTGAAAAAATATGATTTCAACCAATGAATTGCGTTTCCTAGGGTGTTATTTTAAACTTTTGTGTAATTTGACCCGTGTCATTCTCAGGGTCACCTTGCTGGAGAATTCAAGTCACTGCGGAGGTAATTTTTCGCATTTACACAATTTATGCCAAATTCTTACGAATAATTTGTAGAGCTGTGGGCGTTCCATGCTTTTGAAGAATTTTGCCGTTTTTTACATATTTTAAAAACGGAATCTTAGCATTTTCACGTCGACTTTCAACAATGCATCATTTCAGTATTCGAAGTTCCAGTTTTTGTATAATTTAAAAAATTCCAGAGGTCAAAGAGGTCACAAGGGGCTTAAAAATTCCAGATGTTTATTATTTAACTTTCACTTGCAGTTTGCATAATTTAATTGTTGCAGCTTCCTATTGTCCTCTCGATTTTTTGGAATTCATTGCTTATTCTAGTACATCAAAATATTTTGATAGAATAAAACTTGTCATATTTTGTATGAGTAAAATGCACAAGTTTGTGGCCAAAATAATATGTGAAGTGAAATGCCCCAGTTTGGCACGGCCGCCGCCTCCTCTCAACATAATTTAATTTTTTCTTTTCCTTGGCGAATGTCTTGTTTCGCTTGAGTATTCAGTTCCTTTTTGTCTTTTGCCCAATTCGCAAATTTATTTCGCGAATTCAGGATCAATAAAGTTTCAACAAAAAAAAAGGTTCGTAGGTGGACACAGAAGCAGCTGCTACTTAAATCCAAATTTTTTGACGCACCAGTCAACTACTTAACGTCATAAGAAGACTCACCATCAAGATTCCAGCCCGTTTTCTGTCTTCACCAAAGTCACTGCTCGCTCGGTCAGGGTCAGGTCTCAGGGTCAAGACAATCAGGGTTAGTATGTTAATACTTTGTGAATTACCAAGTTATATTCTTTACCGTAATGTGCTTCATTCTAAGCGCAAATATTGCAAGTTAGTTAAGGTGTCAAAGTTATATTGTGAACTCGGACATCGGATGTCAATTGTGAAAATTTGGATATACTTAAACGGATCGACAACGAGATTCCCAATGTCGTTCTCTGTTGTCACTATTCGTTAAGTTGAATTCAATCATAATCATTCATCCCGCTGCATAGGGAACACACGCGGGAATGGGATTATCAGTGAACGCTTTACCGTTCTGACACGCGGTGTCAGTGCCACCGCGGCGGTGAGAAGTCATGATGAAACAATACTTATTTTATGGTGTTTTTGTTTGCAGGTCTCTGGAGTCATCTGTTTGCCTAACAAGAACTGGTCAATGATCTTGTTGGACACGATATCACGAATTGAAAAAAAAAGAATAACAACATTCATTATTTATATGCAGCTGGATTGATTTAAAGTTGAATTTAACTTGAAATGAACCTGTGTGGATCTTGACATTGTGTGTTCCATCACCACTGGTCATAGTAGTGCTGTCGTCCGTTGATTCTTGTGCAAACAACGAAATCAAGATCAAATTCAAATTGAAGCAACAATGGTTCAAAAATACCAGTCGCCAGTTCGTATCTATAAATATCCTTTCGAACTTGTCATGACGGTAAGCGATTGCTATATTATTTGTCATAGGCTGTCAGCTGTGCTGTCGGCCGGATTTTAGGTTTAGGTTAGGTTTTTCGTTACCTAACGAAAAACCTAATCTAAACTTAAACTGCTATAATACCAAACTTGTCGCTGCTTTGGTAATTCCAGTGAGGTCAGTCGTAGAGACAACAGACAACCTTGTTTAATGAATTGGCCGATGGCCTATAAGCTGTATTTATGTACGTTCTACTCCTCGAGGTGAGATAAACCGATGAAGGCACGGCACATTAATCAACACATTGATCCTGCGAATATTGCGCAAAAATTTTACAACACGTGCGTAGTGAGGGTCGTTAAGATTCTCTGTAAGCGTCCAGTTAGTATTACGGCTCAAAAAGTCTTGACCCTTGGCACCGCGCTTCTTTAAAGCTGTTGAAACTGAATGAAAAGCGATAACGTTATAGTTCAGTTGAGAATGGAATGCAGGCGCCGATGGGATGCCTTCGTACGTTACAATTCGACCCTGAAAAATTTCCATTCCTCTTTTCATTAAATTTTGAATTAAAATATCAACTTTTGTTTTGTAAAAAAACGTAAAGAAGGTCGTTTCAAATTTTCATTTGGGTGACAATATATTGCTTTTCCAGCTGCACGCGACAAAACAATGGAGGTACAAATTGTACCGTGTTCCAATTAACAATTGCGAATGCTTGTGGTAATGTGAGAACCAAACATGATTAAAGACGCGTCTGTTTGACTGCGGACACCCACCTATCTGGCATACGAAATTGTGGTTCATTATCCAACTATTGTCATTAATTATGACCCGACGTCTGAACTTTATTCACCCGTCTAATTGATTATCCTTTTGTCAATCCAAGTAATTTCCTTTCCACACATTTTTCCATAGTCATAGCCATAATTTTCGTTCCTGTGAACGAATTTCATATCTGCCAAAGTCAACTTTTTGTTCAAATGGCTTGTCACTGAAATTTCTTAAGGAAAGAGTTCTAAAAAGCTGGACTTGGGAACAAATTGCATGTTAGCACGAAATGAATTGTTCAATTACTGGAGACGAATAAGATTAAAGCGTCCACGAGAGAGCTAAAGTCAATTTGACATTTTAATTAATTAGTTCCTGAGAGAAGTGAGTCGATGAGAACACAAATGGTCATGTCACTTTTATCAGAAAACTAGAACTTGGCGTGTGAACTTAGCCATTGTTCTTACCGTCTAATTCGTCAACTCTGCAATGAATTTTTTTTTGTACGCTGACCTTTGAATTTATTTGTTTCTAGGCCTATGAACGACGTTTCCCCACGTGTCCAATGATTCCAATCTTTGTAGGGTCAGATACAGTGAGTGAATTTAATAGTGACGACGGAGCAATACATATTATTGAGCGTCGATGTCGTCTAAACGTGGAAGCTCCATACCTTCTCAAGAAAATTGTTGGAGTTGAACACGTACTGTTCATTCAAAAGAATTCAAAAGACTTTAGAAACCGATGTCTCAAAATTGAAGCCTGGAATGAAAGTTTTGCCAGTCGAATAGTTATTAGTGAAACCTGCAACTATTTTGTAAGTTGAAGCTTACCAGCCAAACCCAGCGGGTGGGTTTACATTACTTTTACTTTCATTTTTACATAAAGAATTCTATTTTTGGAACGTAGGTTCACCCTGAGAATCCTAATTGGACATGTTTCGATCAATCCGCAAGTCTTGAAGTTAAATCTTTCTTTGGCTTTGAGAATGTCGTCGAGAAGATTGCTGTCAAGCATTATTCTGCAAATATTGCCAAAGTAAGCTTTCCTATTCTTCGGTATTCTAGCTCAAAGCGCTGTAGAATAATTATATGGCTCTAAGGTTTCCCATTTCGTAATAATCTCTAAAGGTTTTGTGTCACGCGTGCCTGTCTGGAACAGTCCTGGCATGCAATGCAACCATAGAAACATTTGCAACCCTCCAGTACTGGATTAAAGCTAAAAGGCTGTCGATTTAATATAACACAATTAAATTACAATTTTAATTTTAGGGTAAAGAAATCATCGAGTACTTCATCGAAGAATTAAAGAATGAATCTATCACATATGTGGCCCCTTGGGTTGACCCTGGTGGAAACAATAATGTTAAAGTTGACAATGGCCATGGAGATTCGCTGAGTCATGAAGAAATATCAAGGTGAGAAAAGCTGAAATTCAGTGTTGAAAATGCTCATAAATATCATAAATTACGTAATATGAATATGCACGGAGCAGGTAAAGTTGTTGTTGATACCTAAATTCCTGGAGCAACTTTTTTGGCAGGCGTTCTCAGGTTCAATTACTTGAAGGTTACAAAGCTTGAGCTTTGAGATAAATTTTAATGACATAACTTTTACTTTCCCGTGGTAATGATAATGAAGAATGGTTGACTTCGACAGGAAAGTTTACTTTTTTGCTGACCTTCAACATTTGTATTTGTTAAGGTTGCTGGACGAAGTAGGAATGGCAAAAATGGCTTTTAATTATTTATTAGCTTTATTTATGTTTCCTTTTTTTATTTTCTTGCCTAGTGATGGGGAAAAGTCGATTGTGGAGGACGGAACTGAAGGTCTTGGAACAGGTCACGAAGGTTTGAAATTAGGTGCCTCGGCGTCAAGTCTCAAGTTATCGCAAGGATCACATATGAATTTGAGTAGACAAAGGTCAGGTTCAGCCTCAGGAGTGAAGGAGGGCGTACCTGTAATACGATGTGACTCTTTTGGAGAAGGAGATGACAAGTATCGTCTTGATGCAGAATACATTCAGAGATATCTTGGAGAACTTTCTTTATTAGAAGAATCTCAATTGATTCAACTTCGAACTTGGCTTGCTCATTTACAAAAAGGAAATGTACGTTGAGATAATGAGATGCTCTAAAATAATTCTTGAAAGATTTTTTTTAAAATATAGTTTGAAATTATTTTTTTTTTTTAAAAAAAGTGTGAAATTTTATTTCTAAAACTTTACTTTCATTTTAGGTTCCAAGTGACACAATGATCCTTCGATTTTTACGTGCAGCTGATTTTAATATAGAAAAAGCTAGAGAATTACTGTCAGCTTCTCTAACTTGGCGAAAGAAGCATCAAGTAGATAAATTGTTACATGAATATGAGATTCCAGAAGTAGTCAAAACGTATTTCCCGGGAGGATGGCATCATAATGATAGAGGTAAAACTTAAGAATTAGTTCCGCTTTGCAATTCTGTTAATTGACGGTATTTTTCTGAACCATTTTTGTTTCGTTTTAGATGGAAGACCAGTTTACATACTTCGTTTAGGAATGATGGATGTAAAGGGTCTCTTAAAGTCAGTTGGTGAAGATGGATTACTCAAATTGACGCTGCATGTCTGTGAAGAAGGATTGAGATTAACGGAAGAAGCAACAGTTCAATCTGTTCATGCAATCACTACATGGACTTTATTATTGGATCACGAAGGACTCAATATGAGACACTTATGGAGACCTGGAATTCGGGCTCTTCTTCGTATTATTGAGATCGTAGAGGCCAATTATCCAGAAACAATGGGATTGGTTCTAATTATTCGTGCTCCAAGAGTTTTCCCTGTTTTATGGACTCTTGTTAGAACGTTTATAGGTACTTATGTTTATTTTAAAGCCGAGTTATTAATTTTTACGGTAGTTTTTAAAGTGGCTTTTTCTAAAAACGGGTTTAGATGAGCGTACCTGTTCAAAGTTCTTCTTTTACTCGGGAAATGACTATCAAGGACCTGGAGGTCTTCCAGATTATATTCCTGGAGATTTTTTACCTGAATTTTTGGGTGGGACGTCAAAGGTAAGAACCCAACATTATGGCTCAGCGACGTGAAGTGACTGCCTTAGCTTCATACACGTCTAAGTTGATTACTCAATCAAGTTAAACGTCAGATTCGAATGTCGAAAATGTCGAACTTTATAAAGAAACTTTAGATTAGAGTGTTTAGTTAATCAAATTTTCATGCATTCAATCCTTTTTGAAAACTCTAAATTTATTAATTAAACCCTAAATTATTTGAACGAATAGTATTGATTCGTATTTTTAAAAAAAAAGTATTTTGACGGGTCCTTGATGTTTTCTCGTACTAAAAATATTTTGTTTTTGACAGACAACGATTTCAGAAGGTGCTCTAATTCCAAAGACTTACTACATGCCAGATGAATATTTAGAGAATCCGACACTCTCTGAAACAAGCATTTACAAATCAGTGTCACTAACAAAAGGACAAGTGAGTTATACGACCTTGTGATTTTTAGTGTTGATAAAGTGATTCCTGATAAAATGATCCTCGTCACATACTTTAGCAGAAGCTCAAATACATATTTATGTATGTCAAACAATACTGACGAAAATGTGTCCTTATTTTTGCAGGTTCACGAGTTAGTTCTTTTGAATGAAGATGTGGGCTCAGTTATAACATGGGACTTTGATATTCTTCGGCACGAAGTTCTCTTTTCAATATTTCATACGAAAACTCCCATACCTTTTGCATCGTCTCCACCAACACCAACAACACTCAGCTATTCTGCTCCACTTTCTACCTCAACACATGCCGCATTCCACGATCATGTTCCTCAAACTTCATTCAATCCAAATGAACACAAATCTGTCATTGAAAAAAGCTGGAAAGAAGGAGTGGATTATACAAAAATTGACTCTCCGCTCGTTTGTCATGACGGGGAATCTATTCAAGTAAAGTTGAAACGTTTAACTTAAAATTAAAAATTAAGTCTTCAAAGCAAACTTTTTAAGATTTGCCGATTAATTGCAGGGTTCCCATATTTTGGCAAACACGGGTTACTATATTCTTCAATGGAAGTTTCAAGAAGGGCCTCCAAGTACAACGTCTTCTAGTCATCACTTGATGGACTCCATTACGCCATCAAAGGCTAAAGTTATGTATCACTACGAAATTCTCAAATCTGTGGACTACGGGTAAACAAATCGCTATACTTTCAAAATTTTCAAAAAGATTTTCCACTCTGGCGAATCACGGATCGTAATTTTATTTTCATTCCTAGTGGCTCAATGTCCAGTCTCCAATCCCATACAAGTGGATTCTCATCACTAGGCAGCAAAACAAATTTATCAGGGAAGAGTTCAGGAAATGCTTCTGGCGGGGCCATGGCATCGACACCTTGACACAAGGACATTGACCGCGTGAAGAGCGAAAAACATGGCGGCTCAAGTTTTTAGTCAAGTTTTAAAGCTTCCAATTTTTACCCTGCACGTTCCGACCCATTCCTAAAATTCAATCGTACGTTCAAACTTATTTTTAAACTTCAGTTTTACGTTCCACTTTTTTCACACTTAATTTTTAAATTTCTTGACTAGGATTTTTTACACAATCCCGTGGTTTAGTTTTTAATATTTTTTGGTCAAGTTTTTATTTTTCATTTTGAAATAATCTGCAACGCTTCACTGTTTTCCTCAAATAATTGCCAAGAAATGGAATCTCTTAGTTTCGTAAGGAAAGATTTTTAGGTTAAGGGAAAATGACTCGAGAGTTTTAATTATGGAAGAGTTTATGACGAGATCTGGAAGTGTTTATTCCCCACTAATGAAATTAACACATTGACCTACTTTAAATCCATTTTGTGGGATTCTCATTAATTAATTAATAAGTCTGGCTTTAAATTTTGTTTGTGTTCGTAAGAACCAAGGCTTTTTTAGTTATGACGAATGTGCTGTTTTTTTTCTAGTTGAAACTATGATCAAAATTTGAAATACTTTGAAAGGAGAGTTTTTAATATTTTAGCTCTTTGGGTTTTACGTCATAGCTTAATTACTTAAATCACCAAAGTCAGTGATCACATATGTTTCATCTAATAAGCAGTCTAAAATAATTTCATGACGATTCTGAGTAACTATAGATGAAGGCTGGTCTCAAATTTTTTGCTTAGAAATCGCTCAAAATCAAAAATTGTAAAAAGAAAAAAACCTCATTTGTTTCTCAAGTAATAAAAGAAACTCTTGAATTAATTCAATTTTTATTCAATTTCTCTAGGAATATGTTTCCTGGAGAATTTGCATTTGAAAAAATGGGGACGCGCATGTTCCCCAAAATTTTCTAAATTCCAGAGTTTGACAACAAAATTGCTCGCACTTTCCCGATTTCTGAATTCCATAATTAAAAACACTGGAATTCTGTGACAAACTGACACAACGAAAACGAATAATTTTTTTTAAAACAAAGTCAAAATTGAACATTGTGAACAGAACAATTGAAGAAAATGTTAACTTTGTCGTAAGTATCTTCACTTTTGTCTACAATTTTTAAAAGTTTTGGTTTAATTATGAATAGTTCACGTCATGTGGCACAAAATTATGGTAGCATGTTGCACGCTATATTTTAAAACAAGTTTTTAAGTTCAGCGCAACCAGCACAAGTCCTTTCATTTTCAAAAAATAAAATTCAAAACATATTTTCTGTCAAGAACAAAAATCAATCGTGTCTCAACAGTTGTCAGTTCTACTAAAGAATTTTTGTACATAAGTTTGGACTAATTTTTTTTTGAAAAATCTTGTTTTAAAAATTTTTTTAAATGGAAGAATATGGCAAGAATGGATTCGATATCAAAACGATTGATCCGATTGTTCAGCAACCACTTGGAAGAAGGATGAGTACGTTGCTAAATTAAAATTACACAAAAATTACAAAATTACTAAAAAATTTCTAATTAGAAAATCTGACCACATTTTTATTAATCGAACTTTTCATAGGCAGGATCCATCCGATGACACCAGAAGAAAATAGATGCTCAGTGCAGCAGCGTCCTACTTCCACAAATTTTGGCCTGGGCCACCCACATCCGACGACACCATTTGGAATTCCAGCCCCGACCGTTCAATTCGGAATGACCGTGCCCGCACAACAGAATTTGCAATTTACGATGGCACCCCCGCACAACCAACAGTTTGCCATGGCCCAGGCCCAACTACAAAACCCACAATACGCTATGGGAATGACCGCAGCACAGAACAATACGCAATATGCCCCACCAATGTTAATGCCCCCACCAGGGCTCGCTTATCTTTCCACCATGAGTCACATCTTGATTAAACAGCAAATGGATTTATTGGAACTTGTGACGGGATTTGAAAATAACAATCGATATCAGGTTTTGACACCTCAAGGGATGCTACTATTCAATGCTATTGAGAAATCTGACACGTGCGATCGACAGTGCTATGGCGCGTCAAGGGCATTCACCCTTGAGGTCAATGACCTTGCTGGTCAACCCCTTATAATTCTTGATCGACCTTTCCAGTTTTGCGGACTGCAGGTTTGTCATGTTTTAAAAATTTCGACTACAACATTGCAAATTCAAAATTTATGAAAAACCATTTCACGCCATTTCCATTTTCACAGGAAATTTTACAGCAATTTAAAAAAAAAATTTTTTTAAACAGGAAATGAATGTTTTCTCACCTCCAGGCGTTTTAGTTGGAACTATTCGACAAGAATGGAGCATGACACCCAAATTCATAGTCAACGATTCTGAGGGTCTGGTTGTATTTCGTATTGAAGGACCCTATGGGGCTTGTAGTTGTGGAGGTGACGTTGATTTCCAAGTATTATCAGCTTCAACAGGAACAGAAGTTGGCAAAATTTCTAAACAATGGACTGGACTTTTGCAAGAAATGTACACAAGTAAGTAAATTTTTTAAAATAAGACAAAATGTCGTTTTTTTATTATTTAAAAAACTTTTTCCCGCCAAAAACAGATGCCGACACTTTCGGGATATCGTTTCCACCGGATTTAGCCATTTCAATGAAGTCTATTCTACTCGGCGCTTGTTTTCTCATTGTAAGTGTCCACATTACTTATTGACTTATTCCAAAACTTGTGGTTCTGATAGCTTTTCAATATCGAAATAACTCTCTTAATTTTACTATTTTTGAACTTCGTTTTTAAATTCCGATTATTTTTTTTCTGAATTAATTTTTTTTTTAAATTTTGTTTGAATTTTTTCTAAATTTTGATTGAATTCTGAACTTTTGTAGGACTACATGTACTTTGAGCAGCCGAAACATCAAGGACGTCGATTTTAAATGTACGAAATAACCTAAATTTTGGAGTATTTTGAGTGACGAAAGCACGGTAATGAGTGTTGTTCCGTATTTTTATTTCATCTCAGAAGTTGAAATTTTTTCTAAATTTTAAAGACGATTTACGAAAGATCCGATGTCCTCTATTATTACAATTATTTTAAGTCCAAACTGAAAGTGATTATAAATTGAAACTAAAATTTTCAATTATAAATCGAAACTGTCCAATAAGAAGTTGACTAGAAAAGTACATTTCTAGAAGTATTTTGAAATTTTGAGGTTTTTAGTTTACGTGAGTGATTTCTATATAGTGGTATTGCTTTTGGAAATTGTTTCAATTCTGGAAATTTTAAATTTATCAGGAGTATTTTCTAAATTTTGAATTTTGGTCAAATTCATTTTTATGAAAATAGCTGAGCAAAAAATATACTTAGCTTCTAAAACCTAAGTCACAATTCTTTCCAAGATTTAAATCTTGATTTAAATTTAAACAGAAACAGTCTTCTTACAACGTTTTTCTTAAAACTATAATCGTTTACAAAGCGATTTTGTTTTACATTTTAGGAACCAAACCTAAGATTTATTTATGGATTAGGTCTTATAACTCAACCTCAACATTTATATTTCGGAATATTGACCTCAACCTTTATGGGTTGACCTGAACTTACTTTGTACGACCATTCGTCCTAGAAGGGGTTTCGACCTAGAGGGGGCTTAGATGATAAATATTGCTACAATTCTGTTATTGGTACTGGGCGGCCCATCGTTCCGCCACTTGGATTAAAGTGTTGTTGATCTTCATGATGATGGATAGGTCCAGGAGTAGTATAATGATTATTTGAATTTGGCTGTTGTGAGAACATAGCTAATCCTAAATTGAGTGGTGTTTCATATTCGGCTTCATTATAGTTAAAGAAAGTACCGTTAGGATGTCCATGTGGGGACAAAGGTTGATGTTGGTAATGAATTGGATAGTTGTGGTTATACTGGCGCTGGAGGGTAGTTGGATTGAGCGCATGCGCATAGTAGCTCTGAGCTTGAGCTCCATTTTGAAATTGGGGAGTGGTCATGAGGCTAGTGCGCAGTGCGAATTCTTCATCACTATAAGGATAGGCCGACTGGTGACTAAGGAAGGACGTTTTCGTGGAAGTGTCCATTTCTGAGGCCTTGACAACCGCCGAGTTTGCGCAGCCGCCCCGAGCATGTCCTGCGGCTCTTCGCCTCCTGAAGCAGTTTCTTTTCCAGGAGTCCTTAATTTTATCATGGAATCGATAGAGAAGGAAGAAGAAAACAATGAGAAGGAGAATAACAATAGAAAGAGTGACGCCTAGAAGGGTCTGCTGCCAGGGCGAAGGGGTACTGCAGTTCAATTCTTTGTCCGTAAGGGATCCCACCCTTCGATCACGTACTTCGGCCGGCTCATCACAGAGAATGAGGAATGAGGCATTTCGGAAGGGTGACACTTCCAAAAGGTCACGAAGCCAGGAGAGATCACAGGAACATGTGAAGGGGTTCCCTTCAAGGCGGAGGGTTCGCAGACTTTGCCAACTTGCCAAATCTTCGGGGAGGGTTTTCAACGCATTTTCCTGAAAAGTACACAAAAATGACTTGTTAGGACTCAAAAGACTAAAAAATGACTCAAAGTAAAACAAGATTCAGGTAACTCTAGTTAAAATTAAGGTTATGGGAAGATGAAAAGTAAAAAGCATCCCTGACATTTGCAAATATTTGCGCCCACTTTATTTGCAGGTTTATTTGCAAAGAGGCTAAAAGGAAACGAGACGGTGGAACAAATAGAGGTTACCCAGCGTCACTTTTGCACAAAGTTAAGAATAATATTTGCATAACATTCCTTTCACATTTTGTGAAATGTAACAACCTAGTGTCGAAAGTGATGCATGGGATACGATTTCCTAGAAGTTCAGGCTAGTTCAAGAGCCTTGAAGCACTCCAAGAGTCAAAAATAATTGACTTGCTTCAACTTAACTACGCAACAGGTATTTGCTAATTATAATTTGCACAAGCAAGCGGTAATTAGCAACTGCTCGTCATATCGCTCGCAACCGAAAATGGAACTCCGTCCAAAACTCAATGACTCAAGTTTTGAACGTTTGATATCATGGCTTGGTATTTTCTTGCCAAACAATTGGAATGCAAAAATTAGATCCTTAAAACGCCACAGTTTTTTTTCTATCAACAATTCCGTTTTTTACAAAATTGAATCCAGCTCCAAAATCCTGGAAATTGCAACATTCAAGCAGAAGAGTTTTGTATGTGAAGTCGTGGAATTTTGTGAGTTCTTTTATTACCATAAAAGCAAGTTGAAGATGGTTGTGGTGGTGATGGTCAGGGTCAGAGTCTGATTCTCTTTTCAAAGGAAGAGCGACTTCCTTGGACGGAGGACGGAGCAAAAAACTCATTTGTGTATTCTCAATGTTTTCAAAGAAAACTCCTTAAAAAACCGCGTCCTAAGCCCAACCAACGCGACCATATATGCTGAACCACTGGGTGCCACTTCGCACTGGGTGCCAAACGTTCCGAGGGAGCGAGCCACCCTTACAAAAAACACACATGACATTTGACTCTTATTTAGACTAGCTAATCGAGCCCTTTCTAGGACGGGATGGTTACTGGGACACATTATTATACCCTTCGTTTCCAGCCCATCCTAGGAGGGGTTTGTCGCGATATGCAGAAATAAAATAGAAAAAATACAAAGCGAAACAACACCAAACCTAACAAGCCCTTTCTATGACGGGATGGATATTGGCACACATTTTCCACTTTTAGTATATGCAACCTGTCCTCGGAAGGGCTTGTTTGGCTTTGTAGAAATAAAATAGAAACATACATAAATCGAAATCTAACTCTAACAAGCCCTGTCTATGACGGAAAGGATACTACCACACAAATTATTTCAAACTTTGTATTCAACCCCACCTAGGACGGGCTTGTTTGGGTTTTAATATAATCTCCGGATATTAAAAAATAGTACCTTGAGAATGAGACTGCGCAAACTGCTAATTCCATTGAAAAGTTTTGGCGGAAGTGATGAAAGTAATTTGGCACTTGAGATTTCCACAACTTCCAAGTCCAAGTTGAAGGCAAAAGCATCAGGATCCACGGAAACTAATTCTGGAGCTCCACTTATTTCCAAAACTTTTAAAACTGACAATGTTCGGAAAGAGGTTTCTCCTAAACTGCCAATTGGATTTCGACCAATTTTAAGTACCTCCAGCCCTTTGATGTGACCAAAGGACCATGAAGGCACAGATTTGAAATTATTATCCGCCAGGATTAATCTCTTGAGTTGACCTAGGCCACTAAATGCTTCGGGGTGGAGTTGTCCGAGTTGACATCCCGTCAAATCCAGTACAGCTAAATTTGGTAATCCCTCAAATGCTGCGCCATTAATCACTTGGATTGGATTCATTCCCATGAAAAGTTCCACTAGATGGTACAACGGTGCATTTCCGGGCTCTAATTGGAAATTGTAGTCATCATGACCCGGACGAAGCTGGTCTTCGACCGGTACTCCAAACACGGCGGGTACTGAACGGAGTTCATTGTGGTCCAACTTCAGGATTCTTAGGTTTTCTAATCCTAGAAACACAGTTGGCTCCAGGTCACGAAGACTATTTTGACCTAGGTCAAGTTCCTGGAGTGATTTAGTTTGCAAGAAAATCCCGGATTCGATACTCTCTAGTAAGTTAACACGAAGATTTAGATGAATGAGAGAAAAGAGGCCACGGTTTCCGCCTCCGGATGACGACGCACTGTGGCCACTGCCTCCACCGTAGTTACCACCACCAAATGTATAATTACTAAGAGACGTAATTTTATTATTATTCAAATGAAGTTCATTTAATTTTGACTGTGAGGAGAAACTTCCTGGAGAGATTTTGAGTAGATGGTTATGTGACAAGTCAATAAAATTAAGTTCATGATAAAATCCAAATCCAGTTTCAACACTTCGAATTCGATTATTTCTTAAAAGAAGTTTTTGAACTAGGGGATTCAGCGTAATCGGCACAAAATCCAAGTTTGCATCAACACAATTCACTACAAGGTTTTCATCGTCACAGACACAGCCACTAGGACAAACGGCTTGAGCCGTTTGCACTACTCCTAATATCAGGCAGAATACTATCAGGCGGCTACAACGCCGCAGTATTCCGATTTTCATTGTCACGTTTTTAGTGTCCACATTCCAGTTTCAGAGTTCACTGTTTTATATTTTCACCGCCAGATGCCAAAGATCACGGGCAAATTGCCACCGCCAAATGGAGGGATCCAAACTGGCAAATTTTAGAATTCACCACCACAATTATTCAAAGTCGTAAATTTTTTTGGGTAGTTTGGGATTAGTCTCTCCAAAATTTAGTTTCTTCACATTCCTGCGCATGCGCCTGGCCTGAAGGAATACCTGCAAAGATCAAAAACAAGAAAATAATTATTTAGTGGACGTTGATGATTAGTGGAGCGAGTGAGTAATAAAACTTGGAAGTTTTCTTAAACAACAGGAAATATTGCGTGAGCCGACATCAAAATTACGTTTAAGCGTTTTTTTTTACAAAGCGTTTTTCACTGTGAATAAAAAAAGAAAAAGTCGTTGGTTGGCTGCTTCTTATTTGCTCATAACTGGAAGAACATTAAACAAATAAAAAATAGAATCTTGACGTTTGATAACCTTTTCCATGTCTTCATTCATCATAGAAAAGTGTTCGCAGCATCATAACCATCATGAAACCAAGATTTTTATGTAAGCACTTTTTGTAGTTAATTGAGTTTAAGATAATTGAGTTTAAGTTAAACAAGTCATTTAAGAGCAAAAGAGCACACTGCAATGATTATCCAGCTTCCAGCATCATAATAACTTTGGAAATTATCCACAGAATTTTAATATGTTACAGGATTGCTACCCCCTTAGGGCCCTAACAAATTGGAATTTAAAATTACATAGGTGCAGCGTTGGGTTCTAAACACCGTGGAAGCGCACTTCCTCCGGACTTCTAATTTGTAACACCTCGACACCGTGTCAGACACGGTGTCGTGGCACCCATGTTTTAGTTCTATACGCTAAAACTAAGATTCTATGCCCTTGGAGGGCGAGAGAAAGGTTTGATAGAGAAAACTTATCCGCCCACAAGTCAACACCACAAGCCACGGTGTCAATGACAAATGTAAAGTTCTTCAACAAAACCGTGGCAAAACTAAAACCAAGAAAACCGTGTTCTTCAACTAAAGTGGAAAGATTATACGCCCAGTACCCACCAATTCCTCGTTCTCCACTACAGTTCTTAAAGGTATCTCCCCGCACGGTGTTGATGACGAATACTTCAGTCAGACACCGTGCGGAAAACCAAGAACCGTGGTTTGAATTTAAAGTTATTTTATCCTTCTCAACCAGCTCAAGGTTCAACCACATACCACAACCAGGGATTCATTCTTCATCTGGACAATCTTCTTGAACTGAACACCGGTGGGCACATTGGTAGGTTTAGGTAGGTTGTGGTGTACTAGGTGGGTTACACACGTGGGGTACATACGTGGGGAAATAAATAACAGTGGATCTACAGTGTATAAACCAAACTCAAAACTAACAACGGCGAACATGTTCTCCAACCATCGTGAAACCGTTGGGGGAGTCCTGAATGTAAGGGCTGTTACCGTGGTCCGGTTTCGGAAAACAGACCAGCCGAGGATGAGCCT
>JABASL010000551.1:0-16044 GCA_019775825.1 Neanura muscorum | reverse complement strand
AACTGGGTACCGTGAATTTGAGCTGAGCTTGAACTGGGTACTGTAGATTTTGGGCTGAGCTTGAACTGGGTACTGTGAATTTGGGCTGAGCTTAAACTGGGTACCGTGAATTTGGGCTGAGCTTGAACTGGATACTGTGAATTTGGGTTGAGCTTGAACTGGGTACTGTGAATTTGGGCTGAGCTTGAACTGGATACTCTGAATTTGGGCTGAGCTTGAACTGGGTACTGTAGATTTTGGCTGAGCTTGAACTGGATACTGTGAATTTAGACTGGGTGACTTCAACTTGAATTCGTTAGATCAATGTGTAATTGACTGAATTTGAAAGTTGGACTCGACTTCGATGACCTTGGACCTGAAACTGGATTGGCTACTTGGGAACTTGGCTGTGAAACTGAATATGAATTTGATACTTTGACTTTGATTTTTAGTGAATAGAATTTGATACTGTAAATTTTGGAATAAATTGTATGAATGTGTTGCATAATTTGTTGTGAGTGGATGACAACAAGTTGGATATAAAATTTAGGGTGGGTTTCCTAATTTTTTCTTTCATTCCTTCCAGTGTTCATCTCCCGTGTAATTGGAATGGAATTGGAAGTGATCGGGTCGTCTGGTGGTGACTTAGCGGAGACTTTACGAAAAAAAAGGGGGCACAATTCTGGAGCGATGGTTCAGAGCAGCGAGGGCTTGCCATCCAAGAAGAACCGATTTGGTGTTTCTAATCCAATTGTGTGCAAGAGACAAATGATGGCAAAGAGGGAACGGATATCTTCTCGGATTTCTACCCGAATTCGGGTAGTAAAAGTCCCGGGTACTCTAGTAACCCCGGACTCCAGAACCACTCTCCAAGGGATTCAAAAAACATTTCATTTTCCCGCTGCCTTTGCCACCCTAACTCCAGACCCATCCAACCTGTTACGCGCTCCTTTTTTCCTATCATCATATCCTCCAAAAAATCTCCATTTCTATTCCCCTTCTTCTTTCAAAAACTGTTCCTTTTTTCTGAAACTTGCGGAGTCTGTACACTGGAAGCGTCGTGATGGGGAGAGGTCCCTTGGGCCAATGGACCCCTAGGGAGCCCCCTGGGGAGAAACACCGATCAACCGCTCCCTACACACAAGGCCTATCTTTCTCATTCCAGTCTGTAGTAGAACTGCAGGAGCAAATATCAGCGATTCAGATCGACCCATGAGCAAACTTTTTTTTCATGTCGAAATCTCAAAGTCTCTCCAAAGTATCCCTTAAGGCCAATGACCCAGAAGGTCAAAAATGTTCTAGTAATTCCATCAATCCCCGCACGCGCAGTACATCATTTTGTACTTTGTTCTTTTGCTCGAAGTTTGAGCAATCTTTGGGTCAAAACGTGCAAACTTTTGAACGGGTTTTGATCAAAATGTACAAAATGAGTCATTTTCGGATATTTTTGTTCAACTTAATGCAAAAATTGATCAACCCGGTTGGAAGTTTTTGTTCAAAGTGCAAATTGGTAAGAGGGTTTGACTTTAAGTCCTTGGCCTTTGGAGTGTGGTTACATTGTTGAAGGGTACATGGTCCCTGAATGGATTCTTGAAAGAATATTTGTGATTGTTGGCTTTTGATTGTTGTGAGAGGGAGGGTTTGAATTTGAATTGGATTAAGCACATGGTGAGGTCAAACTGTCAAGCCCAGGAGCATGTAATTCTAATTGAGTTTTATACGAAAAAGGAAAGTCTCCTCATTACCATGGGACGATATTTTATCCAATGTCGGACAGTACTGGCAGCGTAGGTACCCTTAAAGTACCCTTGTCCTTAAATTCAATTTTAAATGTGCCTGCCAACATTTCAAGTGCCTAGAACTTGTTGCGAACCCCTTCTGTTCCGACATGAAAAACGAGAAACATCCTTTCCTTGTTTCCGTCTAAAATCGATGTCATGATGTCCTTCCTCACACGCAACTCATTCAATATTCAGTGAACTTTGGAATTGGACCAATTAATAATTAAGTTAACTCAACGTGATCATTGGGCTAGCTCGCCCAAACAATGCGTTAGGTCAACAACAACCCAAAAACGTCCCACTACCATCCCAGAGATCCCTTCTGTGCCAGGAAGACAGGGCCCTTCAGAAAAAGGGTTGACCATGATGCTCAACTTCCAACCAACCTAACCAAGGATCTTCGCCAAAGGAACTCATGACCCTTGATCATTCTGTCCTACACGAAGGGTCAACCCGGAAAAGGTCATGATAGCACGCAGGAGGGTTTGATTGCGTGACAAGGCGATGACAATAGCCTGTCTGTTGTGTCTGTCCACTAGTCAGGGTATCGTGTCTAGTATTCCTAAAACCCGGGTATAATTCACTATTCCCTTTCCCCGCCCCCATGTCTCCAAAATATGTTTGTTAGAAACCATTTGTACAATTTCTCAGGGTCATGACTGAATTGAGAGAAACTGCCCATTTTTTTGGGGCTTTTCTATTCAAAAAGTGGGACAATTACCCTTAAATTCTTCATATTTTTTGGAGAGAAAGCCCAAGCTAGCGGAACGTGAACAATTTTTCGGGAGGGTGAAAAATCTGAAATAAAAAATTGGAAATCGCTGCGCTGAAACGCTTAATCTTCAAGAGAAAATTATTCTGGGCCTTATCTCGGCAACCTTCGTTCTCCGACGCTCCATGAAATAACAACGTGAAATAAATGATGAAAACAAATTGATGAAACGTTTCTTAAAAACATTTTTGCACAAGTTTGGAATTTTTTTTATAAATAAAAGTTGTTTCAAACAACGTTTCTGGCGTTTTTGGTTAGAAAATATCGTTTTTTACTAGCATTTGAGCGGGTTAATTTTCGGAATCGGGCCGCGGCGCGAAATTTGAAAAAGTAAACAAGGAGAAATTTAGCAAAAATAAAACTTTTACAAAGAAAAGTGGTTTTAAGGGTGAAAGTTTATCAAATTGTTCAATTAATTGTAATTAAGTGTCGCAATTACCATTTTTTTTAAACGATTCGTTTAACGTTGGAAGAAAAAGTGTCTAACTGTATAAAAACTGTTTCTCCAGAGGGTTGATTTCCCTTGCTCAAGCAGCAGGGTGAACTAATTAAATGACTCAAAGGGAGAATAACACTTAAAAACAGTAGGTAAGAGGCAGGCAGGAGGTTCTCCTCATGAATCTATTTGCATTCTAACCTTTGACCTTGAAACGGTATTTCATATAATATTTTTTTAGAAAACGTTTGATAATGGACACTACAGTAGTTAATCGTTGAGAAATATTCTGGGAAAGATGTAAAGGAGGAGGTTCCTTTTCCGCCTGCATTCCACGACAAGAACTTCACAGCATCTTCAACAGCTTTGGCTGGTGCTGGTACTCCTGAAGCAGCAAAAAAAAAATCAAGTTGGTGGCTAGTCACGATTTTTTATCTTTTCCTGAAAGTATACCTTCTGTACATTGGATCGTAAGGTTCCTAAACTACTAGTTGTATGTAAGTAACTATGGTAACAACCACTTACTACTACTTTTACAATTTGGGAAAAGTGGGCTGGAAATTACTAAAGTTCGTGGCACATTCTCTTGGACATGACTTGTTTCTTACTCTGTTGTGCTGTAATACTTAGGATAAGCAAGTATACCCTATGGTTCGAATTCAAATGAAGTCGTGCTGTAGTGACCTCCTTCACTGGCTACTCGCTTACTTCGGAAGTAACTTTCGATCTTTGGATGATAAATATCTTCGGATGATGAAGATGATGAACAACGTAAACTTCAGAAATCTAGTAAGTGCTACTATCACAAAAACGACGAACGATGACGATGTAGAGGACCTAAGGAAGGAGGATGAGCGGAAGAAGGTGGGATTGGGAAGGGCAGAAGAAGTTGGTGGCGATCATGATTACTGTAATTTCTGAATATAAATCATAAACCTAATTGCTTATCGAAAAAAAGGCCCCCTTCTCATCCAAGCCTTTTATAACCTTCCTCCTATACTAGGACGACAAAAGGCACGTTTCTCTCATTATTTCATTCAAAAGGGAACAAAAGCACTACAAAATAAGTTCACAGGTCACCATGTGACATCTTCGAACTGTTGGACACGGGAGGACTGTGCGCATCAACTGTATGACATTGCCGCAGTTTGAAATCAACTATTAGATATAGCTGACCTGCTCATCTTTCGTTGTCAGTTGCAGGCACTTGGGCTGATGTCCGCTGATACTAAACTATGACTAGGGTTAAGGGTACATTCTAGTGACACTTGAGCAATTAGGTGTAGACTCTTTTGTTATTTGGAGGGTGACATGAAAAGCAAACAAAAAGAGTGGAGTTGATGATAGTGAGTGAGAGAAGGGCACTTTCCAAAAGATTAGTTCCTGGGAATTTCCTCATTTGGGCCAGGGCATCTTCCATCCATGGAAATACCTTCTTTTCATCCCTTCTAACTTTCCCCTTTTGTTTTTCTAGCTCAAGTCCCCGGAAGGCGATGAAGCGAGAGCTGGATCCAAAATCATCACATCCACAAAACTTTCAAGTTTTCAAAAAAAATCAGCTCGCTTTCACCATTTTTACACATGATTCTTTAGTAGTATATGGATTCCCCGCGCCACATATCTTGGATTAAATGTTTCGGAAGTTTCCTCATCTCTAACCTAAACATTTTCATAATCTGTCGGAAACCCAAGCAGACACCTACCTTGAGGGGATATCATTCAGAGTGACCCCACCCTCATTCTTTTCATCTTCTTTTGGATGCATAACCAAAGCACCCACACATCCTGTCACTCAAATCATGCATTTCAAATCCAACCCACGGATCAAGGGTCAATCATTCGCAAGGTTAAGGAATACAAGCTTCCACCATCTTGGAATCAACAATCCTCAGTTTTACAAATTGGTGGTCAAAATCCTATGGTGTTCTACCAAAAACAACAGGAACAGGATAGGTCAAGCTGACGACGCAAACTTGACCGTGAACTTCTGTTGGGCCTGAAAGAAAACTGTAGGACCAGGACCTACTAAAACTTGGTCGAAAGTTAAAGGTTATTTGGAATAGGACTTCAAGACTTGATGCTGTTACTTTCCTCCTGGGTAAGTCTCTTCGTTTCAACTTTCTTAGGCTGAATTTTTTAGTTTTGTAGTATCTAATATTTTCTAGAACATTTTCTAGAAGCCATATTTTGATCTACTCATAGTTTTGAATATGTTTTCTAACTTTTTGTAGACTTTGGATGGGAGTAAGATATTGAAGATGTTGAAGAAGTAGCGTAGGTTGGGTTGATGATGATGGTTGGGAAAGACAGTTGAGAATGATTATTCCATGGAATGAGCCCTTGGTTTTCTTTCTTTCTTGAAAGTCTTATTCGAAAGAACCAGGGAGAGCAACACTAAGTTTCCAAGTAGTGGAAGTTAACATCGTCCGAAGCTTCCCTTTTTCTCATCTTCCGACTCAGAAGACTTCTCTCTCTCCGTCGTCTTTGTTTTTTGTTCAAGAAAAAAAAACATAAAAAGGAGTCCTGGGTGAAATTGGAAATTGTAGGGCCATTCCAAGAAAATCTAGTTAAGAGGCTCCGCCTTCAGCTCTCCTGAAAATCGATCTACCTCATCCCATCTACCATACCACACTGCACCACCAGACACTCTCTACCACATCTACCAAAAATCCAACACGTCCAAAAACAGAGGCAAAACACGAAACAACTCTACTTACGAACAACCATAACTTCTGGACATTCGCCAACTTCAAACTCTCTCAACGAAACAGCGAAATAAGATGAGGGCAAATGCAGTTTCTAGCTTTGGAGAATGCCAAATTTAGGTATGGAAACAACGCCAAAAAATAGCTCAAACGTGCAAACTTTTATGTAAATTCTATATAATTCAGGCCTCACCATTTTCAAAATCTGGGGTTCCAATCCTCGGGTATAGAAGAGAACGAATCATAGTTAGCTAACTACTTAGTTAAATAATTAACTCCCATCGAGTACAAAAATCGAGTACAAAAATGAGTACAAATGAGAATCTCTGGAATTTTTGAAATGCACGCACCACTTTAAAGTCACTAGAGGGAGGATTTGAGCTAATTTATTTTGGCATTGACAACCCTGGGAAATTAACGTGTTCCTTGTTTTATCAGGTAATAAAATCTTGAATACGTTATTACAACTAAAATTTAAAGTCAACATAATTCCTAACCAATGTTTATACCAATTCTAGGTCAGAACTCAAGCCAAAGGTCAACCAAAAAAGCGATGTGATCGGCTTCCAGGGAATTCCCAATGAGTAAACGTCATTTATGTAGTTTTTCAGTGTACGGAGGCGGGGAATTTCAAATTAAAATTTTTGACCAAGACACTACACAGTCAATGCGGGAGTGTGACATTGACACTTTTCTGGAAGGTGTCTGGCCGAAGTGACGTGACACATGTGTGACAGTATTGTAATATAAGTTTTTAAAACCGTGCGGGATGATAAGTGTACGGAGGCGGGGAATTTCAAATTAAAATTTTTGGCCAAGACACTACACAACAGTCAATGCGGGAGTGTGACATTGACACTTTTCTGGAAGGTGTCTGGCCGAAGTGACGTGACACATGTGTGACAGTATATTTTTGTGAATTGTAAAGAGACAAAGTGTCAAAATGAACATTAATGGCCACGGCTACGGTGTTTCTTTAACAATTGCGCCGTTTTCTCGACAGGTGAAAACTGGTTGAAGAGCCCGTTCTCAGGAGTCATAAAAAAGTTTTACAACAATTTTTTTTTACACTGTTCAAAAAATTCCTGTCACTCAAATCTTCGAAAAAGGCGGATACAAACGGGTCTCGGTCGTATATGAATATTTTTGTAAAGGGTTGTATTATTTGAATAATGAATTCTTCCATTCTGTTTGAATTTTTGAAGAATAAGAAATCTGAATTTTACTTACTTTTGTCATCACAAATAGTTTTTGATCCTGCTCAAAGAATTTTCTAATTTTTTTTGTTTGAATTTTCTAGTTATCAAATCACGACGGTTGTCACAAGTGTTTGATTTTGAAGATGGACCATTTGAATTTCTCTTTATTTTATAAAATTAGAAATAAGAGAAATAGTTTGTGTATGTGATGGATGATGGTTTACTATGAGATTTTCGTGACGACGGAGCGGCGACATTGACAACGGTCCCAAACGGCTCGGGAACGGTGACCTCGGCGGGGGTAGAGACAGTGGTGCTATGAGAAGGTGCAACTGCTTAAAGGGCCTGGACACACAACTGTTTCCGCCAAATGTTAATGTCACCTTGGAGTTTTCAACGGCGGGTGACAAGGATGACCTTCCGACGGTGTCCTTCGTTTTTCCATTTTTCCATTCTCAATGCCCAGCAGACTTCTGCTTTTTTTTTTTGGCACACTTTCCTTTTTAGCTCCGTTTCCGCTTTAAGCCTTTTTTCATTCCGGGCCTTTGAGAGTAATCCGTGGAATTAACGTGTGGGTTTTGGTGGGAACTTTTGTTTCTTTGAGAATCTTGTGCTGAATGACGATGATGGCTGTCTGTGGTGGAGCTTGGTGGAATTAGCGGGTAAATTTGAATTTTTACCAAACTAATCCTTCATTAATCTGCTGGTCAGAGAAACTCCCACTTCCTGACACTGCATTCAAAAACCAAAGAAATATTGAACTCATTATCATAAAAATCGTGAAAATCCCCGCGCTTCAGTCTCAAGTCCTCCTTCAAACATTTGACCTTTAGGTCACGAAACATTAGAAACAATTGCGGACACATGAAGGATGCTTTTAAGAAACGGGACAACGCAATAAACCACACACAAGTTAGTAATTATACTAAAAATCCTCCTCATAGGTCAACCTCAAGGGTCAGATTCTCGGTCATTAAACCTACGGATTGCTAGAAATTGGACTTATAGAAACTAAACTTATGAGTTAGCTAACTGGTAGGAATGAGTGAGAGGTCATGAGGTCAACTTACCAGGTGGCATATAGTCTGGACTCCCTCGTGACTGACCATCAACATGACTCATGAGGCCTCCAGGGAAATTAGAATTCGGGGGACCATCCCCCTGAAGCATTCCTCCACCCCCGAAGTCTCCCATTCCAGGTGTTTGCTCCAGTGACACTGGGACTGGAACAATAATCAAGAGCCCATGAAAATGGGAGCTACGGAAAATTTCAGAAAAGCTCAAAGTTCACTGTCTCACCTGCTCCTGGAGGAAATTGGCCCTGTTGTCCAGGGAAGAAGTCATGAAAGGGCCCCTGCCCTCCACCTGGTCCATAAAATTCAGGAAACCTGGCTTCAGCAAGATAAGGAAAAGGTTGATTGGGCCCATCATCCATATTTGGGCTGATATTCATTGGGATAAGCCCGCATTTTTCTAGAAGTTCCGTAGAACGGACTTCGCCCAAGTGAACTCATCTGCTTCAGTCTCCGTTCCTTACTTCGCTTATTTTGGAACCAAACCTAGAGAGTCAAGGGTTAAATGTCAAGGTCAAATTGACATAGGTCAATGCGGAATCAGAAAATGCAGAAATGAAAACCTCAATTATCTAAGTCTCTTTCTTTACTTTTTCTCCGCCCAAGCTTTAGTTTGAATGTCTAATTGGCTGTTTGAATGTCCAAAGGCCAGTGACCCTTGGATAGAGGTCAAAGATCTTTATAATTACCTGAATGACTCTCATGGGTAGCCCTGTTTCCTTGGCGAGTTGCTCCCTGATGTGTCTCGTGGGCTTCGGAGTCTGAGAAAAGGCAGTTTTAAGGATTTCTAGTTGCTTAGCTTTGATGGTGGTCCGTGGCCCACGTCTCTTTGAACCTGCGGAAGAGTCTTCTGGGGATTTATTCTCAGCTCCTGGATCCCTTGACTCTGAATCCCCATCCAACGATCCCTAAACGAAAAGTAAAAGCTTTTTTCAAACTAGAGCAAGACAACTTTCTCCAAGCTACAAAAGTTTATGAACTTTGAACTCTCGTGTCAACGCCTCAAGCGATTTGTACAAACTATGAATGCCATTTTTTTTTTACAGAAATCGCGTATTCGAATTTTAACTTACATCCGAATCATTTCCATCTTTATCAGGATTTGAATTATCCCCAGAAGAGGTGACGGGTGTTCGGACGTCCATGTCATGTGGTGTTCCAATGCTTTTGGTGGGTGTTAACATTCCGGGTAAAGAATTCCCTGGACTGAGGCCTCCTAGGTGATGATGTGACCCAAGTCCAGCGTCTAAAAGATCTTCTATCATCCTCATCCTCATCATTGGAAAAGAGAGAGTCTACAGAGAACACGAGAAGTTTCAACGATAATCGTTATATAAAGAAAGTTTGCTTGACTACCATGGACGGGGTCTATGGCGGGAAGTCTGTGGCTCATTTCAAATTTAATCCGATTTTCATCTTGGGCCACAGAATTTTCCATTCTAGCTCTCTGTCCCTGGATTAAGTCGCTTCTAGAAGACTCCTTTCCTTTTCTATAATCCTCCTCTTTCAAAACAGACGCTGAACATGTGGACTTATGGACCAAAATCCTATTCAAAATGACTCTGTCGCTTCCAGCTCCCTTCCTTCCATAGCCCTTTTCATTCATTTATACCAGAAATGAATTGAGTTCAGACCAGCCACAGAGCAAGCAGACAGGGAACGAAAGCAAGGTCTCAAGGGACACAACAGAGCCTAGGGAAAATGTTCTCAAAAAGTCATTTCATTATGCAAAAAAAATAGACAAAAGGGAAAGCACAAGGGGGAACCTTGTTTTGTTGTGTTCATGCAAAAATGGGGGGCGGAGGTAGACGAGACAGGAACAGGTTTTTCTGGAGTGTGATGTCAGGAACTTGGATATCTCAAGAGGCCAAGAAGTTTGTAGAAAAACTTTGTGCAAGTGAAAGTTTGAAACGTTTAAAGAAGCGAGAAATTTTTTCAAAAGTTGGTTCAAGAAAACGTTTAGAAAGAATTTAGCCCAAACTTTTTTTCTTCCTCGACTAACTCCCAAAAGTCCAAAGTGCTAAAAGAGTTCTCAATTTTTAAACTTGGTTAAAACTTTAGAGATCTTTACACTTTCCTACATTTTTTTTTCCTACGTTCCTACAAAGTTTTCTGTTTTCCAAAAAAAAAATCCAAAAAAGTGACATAGCTCTTAAAAAATGCCAAGTTTTTTTTTTAGCTTAGCTTCGACCTCGAAGCCTTCGACGTCGAATTTTCGACCTCGGAGAAATCCAACGGACACATTTTACACTTTCAACTACATAAGGGACAATACTTTAATTACGTAAGCTCGTTGGTGGGTGGGTGGCTCCGTGATTTATACCTGGGATTGGATTACGTCCCATGTTAAATGTCCGTCAGGGGTGGGTGGGTCGGGTCAAAAACGGACTATTTTAGGCTTACGTAATTAAAGTATGGCCCCTAATACAAATTGATCATGAATAAAAAATCCAAAAAAGTGACATAGCTCTTAAAAAATGCCAAGTTTTTTTTTTAGCTTAGCTTCGACCTCGAAGCCTTCGACGTCGAATTTTCGACCTCGGAGAAATCCAACGGCCAGATTTGACACTTTCAACTCCATAATACAAATTGATCATGAAATAGATGTTGCTAACATGACACCATTGATCCTGTACGATTTGTAAGATGAAGCTGAACGCAATGTATGTTCATGTTCAAAGATGAAATGTATATCATGTATAACGCCATGTATACCGACACTAAAATTATGTATGACATGTATTTTTAAAAATTTGTANTGTATGTTCATGTTCAAAGATGAAATGTATATCATGTATAACGCCATGTATACCGACACTAAAATTATGTATGACATGTATTTTTAAAAATTTGTATTTTATATTTTGGTTACCTTGCTTTGCCTGGAAGTAGTCGTCCTTACAGATGAATTTTGTGTCATCCAGAACATAAAGTTCGTCACCAGTGGACAGTTGCTTCCGACAGATTGTACAAGTGAAGCAATTCATATGAAATACTTTATCACGGGCTTTACGTACCATGTCCTGAGGAGAAATACCTTGAGCACATCCTGCACATTTCGTACCAAAACGCCTAAGAATAATATTTAACAATTATTAATAATATAATTATGCCATAAATATATTATTCTTAAGGAATTATAACAATATATTTAATTGTATCATTGCTTTTAATTCAATCATTTAATCATTCATGTATTTTCGTATTTTCGGCGTCACGCGTCACCTTGGTACGTGCTCTCAAGCATTCAAAAGCCAAAGTTCATATAAGAAATTTGCAAGTATCACCTGAATTTCATCTACATTTAAGATTTTTACACTGCATAAAGGTCAAAGTTCGACACACCAGGTGGCTTTGACACCTAGTGTGTCGAACTACTGGATTAGTGGAATCGAGATCCAAGAATTTCAATGCCCTTAATTTTTGAAAAGTAAGGCTTGGCAGAGTAAGAAAAGTTTAGACGCACAGTTAATTAATGAGAACAATTAATTACCAATTAATTATCATCAAATTATGATCTCATTCATTCAAACTCAAGGTACTTGTTGAACTTCTCATTAATTGTGCTAATCTGTAAACTTTTGATCCAAATTCCTAATTTTTCATTCATTATCCAACTACTGCAATTCCAAGTACAAAATGGACGAAATCTTAACCAAAAATCCAGGGTCCACGAGGTCATAATTCCAAGAAAATTGAAAACTGAGGTTAATAAAAAAGGTTAATCTGTTAACCTTTTTTTTTACTGTTTCCGCTGTCACAAATCTGACAGATGTCTGAAAATCTGAAAGTGAAAGTTTTTAATTGAAAAGTAAAAGGTTAGACACTAATCGCTGGAATTAATCTTACTTCTTGCAGTGAGATAAAACTTAAATATAAACGATCGGGATTTAAAGTTTCAGTTGAAGCCTTCAGTTTAACCAAAATCTTAGAGTTTGGTTTTCCAAGTTGTGTGAAAGTGAAAGTGTCCAAGTGAAAGTGGTATTTTAAAACTTTTGATAAGTTTTCTTATGATTTTCACTTTGGTAAATCCTTCTGGAAATAGTCCAAAGATTTATTTCTGATTTGTGATTGGTTGGCAGAAATTTAACCTTAAGCTAAGGAGCACTTAAAGTTGGACATCAAGTCCTTTTGGATTTAAGAAGTTACAATTTTCTTTCTTTATTTTGGTGACACCCATTTCCTCTTTCTGTCTTCCCGTGTCACCACGACCAACGCCTTGCTCCTCCTACAATTGAAATGTCTTTGCTTCCACTGAACCTCAGCTCGCTAAGCCCTTCCCCAAACTCAACTTCTAAACACTTGTTTATTGAAACAATTGTTTATGTAAACAATAAACTACCTAAACAATTCAAACTTTTAGTAAACGCTGATCATAATTCAATCTTTGAATCATGGTTAAACTAACCTTAGAAGCTAAGGGATTCAGGAGAAAATAAGACAACGGCTACCCTGAAAATGCTTGTCGTTCTCATTAGTTTAGGAGGAACAATGTCGCTGTAAATTCTTAGGTATCACTTATGTATTACGCATCAATCTCCCCAAATCTCAAATCTAACTAATCAATCTCGAATACCAAATAATTATAATTAAGCGTGAAATAATTGAAACAAGCTACAAAAATCAATGGATTTGGAAACGGAACATGTACTTTTAATTTTCAATTGAAATTCAATGAAATTTTCTATTTTTTCTTACAAATCACAAATCCCAGCCGTAATTTTCTATTTTTTCTTACAAATCACAAATCCCAGCCGTTTTTTTTTTGCTTCCCGTTGGTCTAGAACAGGAAGTTCAAGCAATTAAACAAAGTTGCTTTGAGATTTACCGAAATGTTACGAACGGCTACAGCAAGAAGTTACAATCTAAATACTTCTGGCTTCTACAGCTGCAACCACTGTACTAAAACTAATTAAACAAGTGCAACAACAATGGAAATAAGCCGAAGTCATTAATTGGCGCATGCGTAAATGTTCTCCTGCTCGTTTTTACCAGGTAAAAACTCAGCAAACTGAGGGATCGCGCCAACGTTTTGACGACGCCTACCTGGCTTGACCATACTCAGGTCAATAAATTTTGAGTCCGGACTCCCCATTCGGTCAGCGGGGACCTTTTTGACGAATGACAAACCCTAATTTTCGAATAGTTTTAGTACACATCAAAACTTTGGCTCAGGCTCAAGAAATTCAGCTTCCGATTCGAGTAATTCCTCTCTAGAAACTCACCAACATTGTGTCAGAGGTTAAAACCTTGTAAGAGGTCCTAGTAAGCGATGTGACCCGTCACGGGTTACCTGTGAAAGGCCTAGTAGCAGGTTTAGGTTGAAGATCTCAACTGTGTGACCAAGGGACACAAGAACTCCTGGTGTCCAGGAGCCTGGAGGTCATTCGAACGTGGACGCGGAGTCATTGATTCGGATTTCGGGGATTTTTGATAACTGTTAGTTTTTTACTTGTGTATTTAGACAAAAGTTAATGATTTTGAGAATAGTTTTTAGTTTAGAATTTGTGTTTTAAAGTTAAGATGTCGTTATTATTTTGGATGTTGACCAATTTGTCAGAAGGAGGGAAGATGAAGTCACGTTCTTGATAGGAAGGATGGAATCCGGTGTTGAAATTATAGGCTTCTGGTCAAGAGGTTCTCATCCAACCACCAGGAATTACACCCGACTAATTACAATCCTCCCTCAGCGTACTACACAACCACCAATTTAAAACAACCGCCCATTTCAACAATTAACTTAATTCAACAGTAATCACGATCCAAACGAACATTACATCCATCCTATAATCCACTCCTCCAAAAAGGTCACGAAGCCCCTTCACCTTTGCCCTCTTCTCTCATAATCTTTCAACAAAGTGGACTTGGACACTCACTAATTGTTTCTCCCAAGGAAATTGAACCAATTACCTTGTCCAAAACCACAAAGGTAAAAGCGCAATCACACAAATTACAAAACCGCGGCGACGACCGTTCGTTGACGACGAAAGTCCTCAAGTCCTTCAAAAAATATCTCCACAAACCAAGATCCGACGCCATACCCCAGTGTCAAATGTCAACCTCACCCTTCAAATTATCGTCGATTACCTTCACCTAAAAGTTCAGAAATACCTTAAACTTAACACAACCAATTCTACATGAAACGGTTTGGAAAATTGTATCCTTGCATCTTTAAACATGTTACAATTAAATTATGTTTGGACGTACGTTAAATACGATTCCAATAGCACAACAATTGAATTGAAATGACAGAATTAGTTCAGACTTCATGTATGCTAACCATCGCTGCGTTTGGAACAAAATGAATTCCAAAATCCTGGGTAATCGGTACAAGAATATTGCAAATTTTGTTTGGAGAAATTGCAATTTCTTGCAGTTCGAACGTGGAACGTTAAAACATTGAACGTTCGAGACGTCGTTCTAAAGAAAATTCTGAAAAAACAGAAATACAAACAAATCGGAACAAAATTTCGGACTAAATATACCAATTCTCAGATCAAGTTCATATCGTAAATATGTTTTTCATTTAGGTTACCGATGTAAAACTGTTGAAGTTTCTTTTATTGACGGTGTTTGCACATTTAGCTGTAAGTTGTTTGCTGCGGGTGTTTGCATTTTAGTCTGGATTTAAAAAAAGTTAAACTTCAAACTTTTTAAAGTTAAACTTCACGCCCTTGGTCATCAGTGCAGTGGTGGTACCCAATTATGTAATTCCTGTAAAAACTGACCAGGGTCAAAAATAGATTTTATAGGGAACAAAACCAAGGATAATTTGCAAACGTGCAAACCCGAGTAATTGGGATTGCTTGCTTAAAAATTTCTTCAGAAGATGGTCAAAAATTGTAGTCAGGAGTCAATTGGGCCCAAAATGTCAATGACCCAAAAAGTTGACACTGTTGACATAAATCTCGACACTTGAAACAGAAAATGACTCACATAATTAGCATAAACTCAACCAGAAGGGGAATATTTCTGGACAGTGACGATTGGGCAACGTATACCGTCGTTAAATTCGTGGCCTGTCCAAACAACGGGTCAAATTTTGATTATGATTCCCGAGTTGATAAATTCTGGAAAATATACTATAAAAAATATTCTGGAATAACTTAACAAACTTAACCCAAAACTTAACTTAATCCAAAATTAGCAGCTTATTAAAGTAACTTTTAGCGTGGCGTGTGAGAGCAATAGCACTGATAGTTCCAGTGCCTTATCTCGCCTAAATACCAGAAAATACACGATGATGCACTCGTCTTCAGTTTATAACAATTGAATTTAGCCCTTGGACTTTTGGTTAGAGAACGCATGACCCACAACTTGTGGGCCACAAGTATTGGATCTAGAGTGACTGACAAGTGACATTGGTTTTGACATGGTACACCTGACACGATGATAGTCTTGGACAGGTAGGACACGATTGATAAGATCATCCAGATCACCTACAAGGTAAATACAAAATCACGACGACATGACCTCACTTTCTCTGAATTGATTTTACGTTAATCCCATATCAAATCTAGTGTTTAGTTAGTAAATGACCTTCAACCATCAGCCGAAGTACCGAAATAACAACTAATGAATCAAAGAAAAGGAATTGTGACTCAATCTAGCCTGTGACTCAATGAATGAATCAAGGACAACGAGTCACCGAATCATGGGTCAAGTATCTCGAAACCAAGGTCAAGAATCATGGGCCAGTTATCGAATGTCGGGTAAAGTGTCATGAATCATAAATATAGTTGAAGAGGTCAACATTGTTTAAAATGAAATTGTCCTTATAAATTGAAAGAGACAATCGTACCGAAATGAGAAAGTTTTTTATCTTACCTAAAGAAATCGTTTTTACAGAATAACTTATTTTCTCTCGTGAAGCACTTATCCGTCAAGATTGTTCTACAATCAAAACATCGTACACATTGTGTATGCCAACACCTGTCCAGAACCTTGACCAAAAATCGGTCAAGTATGGCCTTCTCACAAGCTGCACACGTAATGATCATCTTCAGTCTTCCAAGATCCACGACAGTAGTGGTCACTAATCTCTGACCCTTTCTTCGTTCCAGTGCCAGTTCGAATGATGCCTTGGTCTTAAATTTAGT
>JABASL010000550.1:0-16056 GCA_019775825.1 Neanura muscorum | reverse complement strand
ATTCTATGAAGGAAACCGATTTTAAGTAACGCCAAGTGACGGTCTTTTTTGCCCTGGCTTTATATCTGCAAACAGAATTTAATTAGTTTTCATTATTTCTGAATTAGCAACCACCGCTAGAGCAGTTTGACTTATGATGTTGTTGATTCGTATACTTTTCGCAAACCCCCGTGGACTGTCGGGCCAGTTCTGGCTGATGATTTTGATTATGGTGAACCACGGTTCGGTTTTCAGCTTCGTTTACATAAAGGGTAAAAACGTCGGGACGTGCATAGTGTCCCACTGCATCAAAATCTAGTTTAGCCCTTGGAATATCACGCAGATCCAAATCAGCGTAGAGAATCGTTTCACCGTCGTAATAAGGGCCGGCAATGATCTCCCCCATGGGATTGACGATCAAACTTCCACCACGACAGAAAACGTCATTCCCAGATGTATCATCAGCCTGCGAGCTATTAAACTGGGGTTCGATGAATCCTTTTGGAAAGTCTGAGTACTTATTGAATTGGTTGCAACCGAGGACAAAGCAACGTCCTTCGAGAGCAATGTGTCTCATTGTTGATGTCCATTGATCTCTCGCATCAGCCGTGGGTGCACAATAGATTTGAATCCCTGGAGAATTTTTTTTTAACATTAATTAAGCACAGAATTATGGAGAATTTTTAGTAATTTCAATAATTTTTGAGTTTCGTTGAGTCAGTCACCTTTGGAGTATAGGCTGACGCGGAGAAGCGGCATATAATTTTCCCAACATATTACGGCACCAATTTTTCCTATTGAAGTGCTGAAGACCGGCAGCGTTGACCCATCTCCAGCTCCCCAAAAAATCCTTTCGGATGCTGTTGGGACCAATTTTCGATGTTTACCAAGATAATCTCCATTATCTCCAAAGAAAATAACAGAGCAGTAAAGTGTTCCGCCTTCACGCTCAATGACCCCAACAACTAAATGGACTTTATTCTCCCTTGCAATGACACTGAGCTCTGTCACCGTTGGACCTGGCACCTCCATTGAAGATTCAAAGTACTGTCGAAACAGTTCTCGACCTTCCTAAATTTTAAAAATTCAATTTAATTCAGTAAAATTTTACTATTGGGGAGCTACCCCGATTTTAACGGTTTTCAAAAATTCATAAGTTTTTCGTTGTTCAATTTTTATAAAAAAAATCACTGTTTTTAAAAAAAAGGCTTGTTTTAGCTTAGGGTATTTTAGGGGTCGCTAAAAGTTGGCCCCTCAAAGTTAGCCCCTCAATGCCGACGTTTGACCCTAAACCAGTAAATTGTAAGCATATGTCGGCAATTTTACAGTCTGAGGGGCTAGATTTGAAGTTAAAAAATNAAAAAATTCAGAAATACATGACGACATTTTCATTTCCGACAGAAAATTCTTTCAGCTTCGATTCAGAGAAACAGAATGCTCTAATTCGTTTAGAGAATTTTCGCGAAAATCGGAGCTAAAGCCCGTTGCTAAATTTTTTCTTTAATTCCATCTAACATAACCGGTTGAAAAAATGCTTTCCCATCTAACTGATGATAACCGTTTTCACCTTACCTTCGTTCGACTGCCACAAATCGCTCCAAAATTTGTTCCCCTCGGATAGCATGAAATGAATGCTTCCGGAAATAAAACTAGTTCAGCTCCATTGTCAGCTGCTTCTTTTACCAATTTCGCCAGTTTTGCAACACATTTTTCTTTGTCCAAAACAACTGAAGAAGCTTGTACTACCGCAACGCGGGTCACTGATTTCTCGGGCTGCTGTGTTGACATTTCGTTTAGTTCTTGGTGATATTCACATTCGAGTGTGGGATTACAAGTTAAAGGCTGAAGGTCGCTTTAACATCTAAATATCTAACGGCCACAATTTTCAGATCCCAATTGCTTCTGTATAGAAACGCCTACTTCCAATTGACTTTGTTAATGCCGCCAGCCGAACAAAAAAGTTTTTTTTACTCCTCAGTCTAAAAATAAGAAGCAAACTAACTAGTTTTGATGTTGGTTATGTATGAGATGCGATGAGTAGCATATATGCTTGTTTTATTT
Organism: Neanura muscorum; assembly: GCA_019775825.1. Lineage (NCBI taxonomy): Eukaryota > Metazoa > Arthropoda > Collembola > Poduromorpha > Neanuridae > Neanura > Neanura muscorum. Next base: position 14,016 of record JABASL010000550.1, on the reverse strand, counting down.
ATTCATAGCAGGATATTTGTGTCATCAATATAATTAACAACAAACTGTTTTGAGAAGTAGACGAGGTCAAAGTAAAATGTTGGTCGTGGAGGATTCTTAATTGAGGCGTTGCCGCAAGCAAAGGAGGCTTTGGGCTGTCTAATGACTAATTAACACCAGGTCAAGTACAATTAGTTTAAGTTTTTTTTTAATTTCATAACCTTGTAAAGCTTGCTCATAATTATTTTCAGTTCCTCTATTATTTGGCTTACGACTTTACAAAACGTAATAGGTTTACCGCATACCACAAAATGAAGGGCAAGATAAAAGTATACGACGTTGAAGAGAAGTACCACCTTAAACTTCTTTGCGGTGTGTTAATGACGGAACCTAATGAACTCATAATTAACTAATTATTCGTCACATAGCATATCCCTTATTATACATTCTTCCCTAAGCACATAACCACTCAAACTTGTCGTCAAACTGTCACTGAAAGGGAAATATATCCCGTAGTTTCCAGGCTTTTCAAACGAACTTCTGACTTTTCATGTAACAATTCAACGAATCTCTTGAGGAGCTGGCAAGGAATAAGAATCCAAGCTTCAGTACCTCCAGCAGCAAGTACAAATCTATAGCGTTTGATTATTGAGATTAGTTCAAGAATTTTAAAATTTGGTAAAGTTGAACGCTATTTAAGAATTTTGGTAGGCATGGAACACAAAAGCCTTTTTAGTCGTATTTTGTTCAATTTCTAGTTATAGATTCGGCAAAGGTTCTTTTCTAAAATTCTAAAAATTCTAAATTCCTAAATAAAAAATTTAAACAGGAGAACAATAGAACCCCAAGCCATTCCTTGTTTCTTCGTCGGTAATTGTCATCTTCCTGTTTTATGAATTTTCTTGAAATAATTTTTTCACATTTTTTAGATCATAAAGCAAAGGACATCTTGACGAATTAAGAACAAACGGAAGAGTTTTCATGTAAGTTTAATTTACTAAATCCGTAAGTATGATTTATGGGGCGTTGTATTTTTTGCTTTGTTCTTTCTGTTATAACGTAATTTCCGCCTTCAAATTTCATCGTTTAGACAGGCTTTGGGCGGCGGCGATTGAATTACAGACGTAAAAATTACAATTTAATTCTATTCTCTTTCAATCTAAAGTTTTGATAATTTGCATCCTTCAAAGTTATTATTGTCATGTTCCATTTACAAAGCATTTGTATGCATAAACTATTCAAAACAAATTATTAGCAAAGCAAATATCTGCCCAGTTTTAAAAAAAAACCAATTATTTACCCTGCAAGCGTAAAAACACCTCCGAACTATTGTTCTTTGCTTCACCTTTGAGCAAGTTTACAAATTCAAATTACATAATGAATTGGCAAAGAAGAGTAAAATGATTCAACCTGTAGCCTTTCAACGCCGCGTGCGTCTTCACCCATGTACCTCAATTAATTCACTTTCTCTGACCTTCATGTTAACCAATTTTGGCAATTGCTATTAAACAACGTAAATAATTTAAAATTTTGGTTGGGATAGCCAAACATCCAGTTTGATCAATCTGAAGATCCAACAAGATAAAAACGCCCCACCACTTAATCTTACATTCAGAATTAACAAAGACTGACGCTCAACTTCTACTAAGTCAAATACAAATTCATTTAACATGAGTTTAGGTTTCAGGGTCAACTTGTTTAAATCTGAGGTCAGCCTTAAAGAAAGACACTTAATCATTCTTAAGGAGACAAAACACACTATTTTTCATTGTTGCAAATCGAATAATTTCGGGGTCAAAAGGACTGACAGGGTTTAAAATTTTTTTTTCAGGGTTCAAGATTATTTAATAGCTGAGGAACTTGTTCAAATCCAAACTGAGGCATAACAGGTTGGGTTTTAGCAGTCCAAAATTAAAAGTTCGCTGTGTTTAAGTAAAAGTACAAGTGGGTGTTGGATAAATTCAAGTTATAGCAGAAAGGAGATGGCCCCGTAGCGTTTTTTTTCTTAAATTGCTGTCATTTCTATTGTCCACTTGAGTATTTTTGAAGATAGGGGAAATGATCTGGTAAGTGGTCTCCTTTTGAGCAGGCATTCTATCCAATCATTGTTGTGCGTAATAATAATATTAGAATTTCAAAACTATAAGAAGGAGATGAGGGTGACGCTGTAGGGTAAGTGATGAAAATTGCAAAAAGTAATTACAAATTTTGATTACGCATAGCTTTACCATTACTATCGTCAAGTAACATTTGCAGTACAATTGAGTTAGGTGCTGGTGAAGACTGATTTGTCAATTATGCTTGAGAACGAACGTGGCTCATTCACATTCTAAAATCATTGCATTCAAGCCATTCAAGTCAAACTCTGTGCGAGGAATGAGGTTTTGCAATTATTCACAGTAGCCAAGCGATACAGCTCACCTATTGGTATCATATCGTTTTTTTTTGTTCCGTCCTCATCTAGACTCCAAACCCAAGGAAATAATTTTAGCAATTTTATTTGCACTGAAACTGTTGATGGGTGAAGTTGGAAGATTATCTGAAGCGAAATTTTTCGTTTTGTTGCACGCATTTATTATCAGTAGAAGTTTTGACCATGTAATCTGGCTTCGAACAATAGGAAAATTATATTTGTGTTCTTGCGACTTGAATTCGTGACTTGTATCATCTTTTTTTTGGACTCAACGAAGTCCAATTAGTAATTACATCTTATTTGGGTTTATGCAATAATTTAGAGTGAGTGGAAGTGAAAAATTTGACGGATAATGTCACTGGTGGTTCTCCGAAGCTGGTCGGATGGTCAACCTCCCAAAGTACGCGCTATTGCACCGCCAGATTCAGACAAGGATGAAGTGGTAGTTCCGGATAATAAGGGCCATTTCGTGACAACCGAAGTTGGAAAGGTCAAAAATGTAATCACAACTGGAGCTGTTGAAGACAGTCAGCGAGTTCGGCCGATTCCTCAGCCACGGTCATCTGTACCCACATCATTAAAGTCGGTGAGCAGTTCTACAGCATCATGCTCCCCTTCACCGCCAGTACCTGAACTTAGAACAAAATCTAGACCCTGGTCAACTAGCTTCGACAATACGAGTGATAAGGCACGTACGCTGCCTCACGACTTTCGAAAACTGGAATTATTGCCGCTTAGCCGAGGTATGTACCGGAAGTGCTTTAAGCGTTTTTAAAACCTGAATGCTCACACAAAAGGAAAATGCTTTTGTACGACCACGTGCTTTTAAGTTCCATCAACTTATGCTCTTCCAGCGTAACCCCTTATAAAAGGTTTTTTAAAATATGAAATCCTCCAAGCCTGAAGGACTAATTGTGCAGAATGACCTGACCTTTATTTTATTTGTTTTACAGAATCTTCTATTAATTCTGGAGGCACTGACTCGCCTCCTTCATCCCCTGTCTGCGGAAGTCGTTATAAATGTCTTGGTCCAGAACTGGCTGCAACAATTCCACGAAGACAAATCATTCGCGAAACTTGGGTAAAGGAGTCACACTCTAATTTCAAGTAAGGAATTAAAACGATCCTGAAATCCATGAATTGAATCGCCATTGCGCCGTTTCAAATATTTAACCTCCTAACCGTGGGTTTTGAAGTTAGAATTTCTCCTTAAACCCCTAGTGCATCGTTCCTAGTCTCCTAAATATTTCTTTTAGAAGGTGAAGAAGATAACTTTGAAATTTAACTTCCGCATTTGAAGTAGAATAATTTATTCTAGGAAGATGTAGTTTTAACTTTGTCATTCTGAGCCCGAAATTAAGTTTTATCAAGAATAATCTAACAACTTCATCTATCATTGAATCAGTCGGTCATTTCCTGTAGCTGCTTAAATAATAATTGTCACACAATAGTTACGATTAGATTAATTACGTGGATCGACAGTTATCTGAATTTTGCAGATATTTTTCACGCACGGTGAAATGCAGAGGCTACACTAACTACTACTACTATTTGATTAATGCTTCTATTGCGGGGTGCCGGTTTACCTGTAATTAAGTCTTGTGCAATTTCCAATGCCAATTTAATTTAGCAACAAAATATGCAATATTTATTTTACATGTGAGCTATCATACCTTTCCAGGCAATAAAGATTTATTGATTCGCTCATGTCGTAATTTTTCTTACACATTTTTCTGCTTCAATGCTTCAAAGCAAAACCGCATTGCATAAAATTAAAACCTTATTTTTAAGTCTAAATTTTGTTTCAGAAATAAATGCCTTGTTTGGAAAAATATTTGAAGGATCTTACATGACAGAATACGAAACTTATAGCAGCGATAATGAAATTCCATTATTTGCTCGAATACAAATATAGACGCAAATATTTTACCCGACGAACTAACCCAAAAGTAACCCTGGAACATAATAACCAAAACTTGTACTGACCAAGAACTTACAAGCGACTTGCCACTTCGAATTTTTCTTTCATTATCCACAAATTACAAAGCAACGTTGCGTTGTATAGGTCAGTTTCAGGTCATCAAATCATGAAAGAATGATTCATCTTTGATTCAAAATGGCATATCATAATCACAATGGAATTTAACTAAAGAACGCTAATGTACCTTTTTTCTGAATTCTTTTTTTACTCAAAACTACGGTTAGTATGCTTTTTGCGAACCGCTTCTAAAAAGCTTTGGGGTTTCTTCTGTTTCTGCATTGTTCTTTTATTTTATTTTTTATATTTGCATTGATGTTGTCACATTCCAACATTACTTTTTTGCAAATCTTCCAATTTTTTGTGTTCTCAAAATCCTTGACTACTTTTTTTTTATCTGAATGCCTACCAACCATTATAATTCGCTAAAGTGACTCCTTCCATGAGTTCCACAGCGCGGCGTGGGAAAAGTTTGGGAGAATTTTGCACATGCAAAGGCTATTGGTTTGGTGGCAGCCTTTAAATGGGAAAAATCTGGGAGAAAATTTTGCACATGTGAAGGCTATAGGTAGCAGCATTTAAATGGACAAAATAGAAAGAAAATCTTTACTGAGATTTTGAGACTGACCTTTAGAGAATCTACGGAATCACGAATGACCTTTCTTTTGTTTTACTTTAAAAAAAATAGGTCACGCTCACGAAAAAATAAGCCTTTCCCACAAGCCTTTGCAACTCAGATATACAGGAAATGTACTTCTTATTTTATTTTAATAAGATTTAATTCAGATCGGCCTACCCGATCGTTTTCTAGACTAGTTTCTTCTGGGAGTTCCAGTACATTATTTTTTTTTTTTTTGAAATTTCTAAAAATATTTTTGTGTTGTCAAATTATACATAATGTAGTTTGCGAAAATGCTAAAATTGGATACCTACTTGCCTTGGACAATGCCAGAATACAATTTAAAATCACTCTCTAAAATCACCGCAAATTAATAACAGGATGGTACGTTTTATAGGTAATCCCGAAACGGGCTTGTAAATATAAATTCTAAAAAAAAACATTGAAGAGAAGACACAACTAACTTTGATACTTTTTCCTAAAGAATGAGTTAATTTGTGAGAAATTCCTAGCCTTGGTTTCAATTGTCTCTGATTTTCTCATAATTTTCTTAGTTTTTGTACCTTCTATTCCAATGTGCATCGTGTCGTACGCCTTTTTTATGAGCCTGTGTGCTCAATCAACGATATTATCCCATGATTTATGGAAGAGATTTTGGCTCAATTGAGTAATAGGATAATTTTCTATTGTTGTTAGACCATTTATAGTGTGAGCAGTGATCATTCCAATTCAATTAAAATTAAAAAAGACAAGAGAAAGGTATGCAGGATCATAAGTTTCTTTATATCCCAAATTAATTACAGTTTAGGTATGAAGAAATTAATCATGTTCGTCAAACAATAGAATTCCATATTATAATGCAAATGGCTTCCGCTCAGATGAAAGTTGCTTCTTCCAAATATTAATATTCTGACGCATTCAAGTTGTTAAATTGACTTTTACAGCATCATCTACATCACGAATTGTGGACGTTTGAAGAGGGAAGCATGAGATGCAATATTTAATGCTTCATTTGTTATTTCAAATTCAGTTTCTTCATTTAGCAGAACTTTCGACTAACTTGACTCCGAAGTAATTTACGAAGCAATTTACTTAAGAGCTTTGAATTGGCTGTGATGCTTAATCTTGATGTCATTTCAGTGGTTAAGATTTGTCAAGATTCACGAACAACATCATGCTACACTTGAACAGATTTTACAAGTTGAATCGAAAATTTATCTTTTCATCTTTATTTTCGATTCATTTGGCGTATATTCGATACAAAGAAACTATGTTCATAGCCCACATGAAAACCAAGTATTTCAATTTGAAATTGTAAACCGTGCTTCAACCAAAATTGCAACGCTAATTCCAGGCTTGATAAAAGAAACATAATTTTTCAAAAAAATTGTGGAGACATAATAAAGTAATTTCGCAAAGTACCTTGGACAGGATAAACATTTAGCAACTAGCTTTGCATAACTAAGAACAAAGATGAGTTTTCTCACCCTGGAGCTGGGCTCTCAGGATGAGAAATCCAGAATCTGGACCAATGGGTTGACAATATTCAGCTAAAAAATGAAAGATTTCTACTGCAAAATTTCAACAAAAAATTGAATAAAAAAATTCTCTGTTGAATTGTTGAGTTTCACGGATTATGCTTCCGAGTCTTTCAAATTGCGTTTGCGGAAGGATGTTTTTTGTTTCGAGAAGTAAGAGTTTTTAGAAAGGGCGTTGTTAGGAATAATAATTTATGTCATCATTCTCGTGTGATGCTGGTAATCAAGATGTGGTGACATAAAAGAAAGGCATAGATGCATGTCGCATGAGATCTCTCTTATAAAGAACATAAGCGCCAACGCTGCGACTGCTCTCGATAGAACATTATTCTCTGATTATGTTAATGAGGAAGATGGTAGAGCAGAAGAGATCCTTCATGTGTGCTCAAGGGTTACTTTTCTAAGGGGTGTTTTTTTTTTAATTCCGCCCTCTCAAGCGAAGTGCGAAGAGTGTGAATAACCGAATTATAAGAAGTATAAACGACATGTTTTCCTTGTCTGCCTACTTCCTAGGAAACAGAAGGAACTGTCTAAGTCAACGCCAGACCTTCTCAGTCGCGACAATTTGGTCAAGCAGGGCCCACCGAATCCATCACTACGTCCGCCATCAATAAGAAATCAACCAGGAAAACCCCGGCCACTCAGCTATATCGACATCTTCTACGGGTCAGACGGAGAGCCACAATTTGGAGATAGACCTGCAAGTGTTGTAGAAGTCTTTAAAAAAGATCCATTAAGCAACGAATTTTTAAGCCAGAGTGAACGAAATTTAAATAAGACTGAAAGCCGAAACGCTGGAATTCCAAAAGTTTCCAAAAAGTACAAAGCAGGACGCAGCTTGAGCAGCGAAATTAGAAGAGAACCAATTTCCGTCCATCAGGTTGTTACAGTTCGTAAAGATTCGTTACCATCTTTACCTTCGTTTCAAGCGTCGTCACAAGTTTTTCGCTCCGAGCTTCAATTACCGCATCTCTCCTCGACAGAATTGCAATTTCCGGTACATAAGGTAATTCATAAGGATTCATCCCCATTTGAAGCACTGGAAGCACAAGTTAAAAGCCAAAAAGCCGATTTCTCAAATCTTAATTCTGCTATCGCTGATAAAAGCGTATTGAATCAAATCACTCCTCAGAACGATAAAAAAGAAGGGGAAATTCGATCTGACGAAGACAACGACGTTGACCTAGAGCTGGAAGGTCTGCGAGGGGGAAATAGCCACTCAACAGCATCGACGGTTGAAGTTGAGCCTGTATTAGCCAATTCTCCGGACGGAATTATTTGTGTCCAATCTGAATCTGACATGAGTACAACGTGTTCATCATCTTCTACATCTTCGCCACAATTCTTTTTTAAAGACACTCGACGTTCAAATACTTCTAATTTAATTAATTCCAAAGAACCTAAAATTAACGGTAAGTCAAATTCAAATTCCCTTTCTGTCGAATGTGTCCTACTTCTCATAGATTAGCATCTCTGATCTTGAATAAGTTCTCCCTCATACTATTTCTTACGGCAATTAGCGACGCGCGAAGCATGTAGTACCTGGGACAAGCCGCCCTACAATAAAATGACAACAATTTCATTTCGGCGTTCTATTTCAGAACAATGCTTAGGTGCTGATAGTATTCAAGCAGAATTTTTTTAATAGAAACCGGAAGCTAAACAATTGAATCCCTTACAAAAAATTATACTGCCACGCCTCATTCTCTCTTGTCATCATCATCTGCCGCCGAATCACTTTTGTCCGCAAATATTTTTGCAACTCTTAACATAGATTTTTTTTATTCCAAGTTTTCGCATTATAATCCACCAATGTGAAAGTTGTCCTTGATAATCGTGAGAGTAGGGCACTCACGAGGAGAAGTTGGGGAAATGTAAAGGGAAAATGGATGCAATAAATCGTCGGATTTGATGCTGCCTGTAGCTTTCACGCTCTATCAACTTAAAATTCTTTTGGTTTTTTTATGCATTTTGTTTTAATTTTAATTTTTAGTTTTTGAATTTATAATTAGTTGTTTTATTATTTGTAGGATCTGCCTGGGCCCAAGTTCCAGTCCAATGCATCAATCGCCATGTTTTCCTTCCGCAGGAACCGTTTAGTATTCCTCTGGAGCGGATGAAGAATGGTCAAGTAGGACAACCTCAGCCTACAAATTACGGAATCAACCAACAGCGACGCAAGAACTTTTGTGATGAGCTCTTAAACGATGTCATTATTCGAGTTCCACAGAGCATACGACCCAAGTTGCCACCGCCAAACTCTCCACCCCCTCCCCAGCTCCCCAATCACGATGGTATTATTATTTTTGACGAAGAGGAAGAAGATGAGCTGAATTTAGCTGATTCAGAAAACGAAAGTATTGTAATTTCTGAAAGGGAAAAAAGTGTGGACTACATTTCCATTTTTCATAATGTACAGGTGAGTTATGGTTCAGGTTATCTTCCGGTTTCCAAAACTCCACAAAATTTAAAGCACTGCCGCCGTAAAATTTTAAATTTTAATTTATTTAAAATTAAAAAATTTTAAAGCCGTAAAATAAATTATAAAGAATCTTACCGCAAGAAGGAAAGCAACTTTCACTTTTGGAACTCGGAGCTGTTCAATTTAAATTGCTGGTAACGAAACAAATCTTTAGGACTCCGGCACCCCAGTTCGAAGCTTGGTTTTGATTTGAGAAGCCTGCGAGTTCGAAGGTTTCAAAAGCAGAAACGTCAGTACAAAAAGTTGATTTCTTTCTTTAAAAAAAGTACGCCGTAATTGCCCAAATTAATCAGCCTCAGAAACCAGTAAAATCTGCCTGAAAAAAAAAACATGAGATGAGATTTGTTTTCTCAAGCTGAATTCAATGGTTCGGACCGCGCCGATTATGTTATCAAAATAATTGTAAACAATCGGTTTCACTAATAAAATTGTATTTTTATACTTGAGAAAATGCAAACAAAAACTATCTTGACCTAAGCCACCCTGGCGTATCACCCCGACGTCAGTCATGAAACCTGGTGGCGTCTGTGAAGCCACCAGGTTAAGCGGTTCTTCATCATTATTTTCGCAAGCTATTTTCTGCTAACGTCAGAAATTAGTGAAAGTTCTTTCATCCTAATGGTATTTTAATTCGGGCAAAACCGTTGCTATTGAAGTTAGTGACACATTCACGGACTGGATTATTTTTACGATTAAGATACGCATCAGAGGTTTGTTGCATCACTCTGATGTGCTTGACCCCTGTCGAAATTTTTATTATTTACATTTTTTTTTAGGTCGGTTCAATTACTGACTATTCGAAGCATGTTCACAAATATTCAATGCCAGAGGTTACAAGAAACGTTGGGCTAGATTTGGGAAGTCTTACAACCAGGTACGCGACATTGGAAAAATCTACCGACAATCTTGTGCTTGGACCAGTCCGTCGCACTATCATTACCGCTGATGGGCTTAGTCATGGCTCTGAAGCTATTCGGCATGCCATGCTTACCAAATCCAAGTTAATTTATAAATGGAAACGAAAGCAGTCATTTCCCTACGACCCCTATGACACCGAGGATTCTGGTACAACGCTAGAAACACTCCTTCATCAATATCGTACACTTCTTGGACCAAAAAGTAAGATCTTGATATTTAGGTCAAAGTTCTGTGCCTCCAAGTCCAGAATTTGTAATTTAATTCTAGAGCATAGCAAGCAAAATGAAGAGTCCGTGCACAGCAGCGTCTGTACACAATGGAACCTTAGCATTCACGGGGGAATGGACAAGAAGTTGGTTCGTGAGACTGCATTAAATGTGAGAACTCATTTAAATATTTTTGGATATAAGGCCCTTCAATTTTAATAAATTGTATTCTTTATAATCGCTCTTCTGAATTTGATATCCTTTATTAAAAATATTTTCTTTATTGTTTAGAGTGGCTTTGTGAAATCGGACGATGAGCTAAGACTGGTGAATGAGTCAACTGCGGCTGCCGTCACTGCGTATAGGTTTCTTCAACGTCAAATTCCAGCGCATACTTGGGGTATAACATTTCACCATTTTGTAAATATGATGAAACTTAATATGATAAAACTGCAATGACTAATGTTGGATTGATTTCGCTTAGGCAAAACGTTTCTGAGCGTTAATATTGGATCAACTTTTATTCATACCTCAGGCTATGAACTACAAGGAAGTAAACTGCATTGTATTGAAAGCAGTGATAGCCAATTATATGAATGTAAATAGCACAAAAATATTTTGACGTTGCTAGTTAGCTATTTGCAATATAGTATCACTGGATTTTTTTTATTCATTTAGCTCTCGAAACAAATTTTATTGAACTATTTTCTCGGTTGTTCGGACGTGAGTTTATTCTCAAGTATGAATCAGCGTTTCAACCATCTTGGATTGAAATTCTGGTACGATTTGATGAGATGAAGGACCAGTTTTGCCAAAACAACTCGGACTGCTACCTCTTTTTGCCAATTAGTTTTTATTTGGAATATAACAAATTTACGGGAATGTTGGTTAGTGGTATTTATTGCAAGCTGAATTTTTGCGACGAATTTTGAAAGTCAAAGATTCGAAGCACTTTATTAAATAAGCTCAATACTGAAACTTATGTCGGTTCAGAGAATCAGTATTGAACTTTTCCGATTACTTTCTTTTTAATATCTCAGGTTTTTCAACAGCTATAGAAAATGTTTGCAACAAAAATGTTTGCAATTAAAAACTAATGAATAAATTGAAAATTTGTTTTACAGAATAATGTGAAGGGTTGTTTTTGACAATGAACATTCACTGATAGTTGTGTATTATTTTTTTCTAGATCCCAGAGTGCCTGGAAGACAACAATGAAGAGGGATATAGAGAATGTTTGCAACAAAAATTTGTTTTACAGAATAATGTGAAGGGTTGTTTTTGACAATGAACATTCACTGATAGTTGTGTATTATTTTTTTCTAGATCCCAGAGTGCCTGGAAGACAACAATGAAGAGGGAGTTCGGTGGGACCGAAATGGTGCGATTCAATTTAAGAAGGCTTTAATGACTGACTGGCTCCAGCCGATTGTAAATTTCGTGAACACTCGGCTCAAAATCAAGTCGTACGATAGCATTGTGCTCAGCGGAGGAGGGGCAAACGAGCACATTTCCAACGAATTGACAGGACTCCTCCCCTATGTCAACATCTATCAGTTACCTGTAAATTAAAAAATTACTCAATAAGGGTTATATAATCGTGTCCAAGAACACAGATGATTTTAATTCGTTTTTTCTTTGTATGGTTGTTTAAAGGACGCCGAAACGGCTGTAGTTGAGGGTTTAGTAAGGATGGACAGTGCACATATGACACTTAGTTCGCCATTTAGTGTTGGAGTCGGAGTAATGACACCATTTGATGAAGCAAATCATCCACCAGGTACTTTCAACATTACAAAATTTTCAAATATATTTACAAAAATATCCTGTGCATTACTAAGATTTTGTTTTTCAAATTTAGAAAAGTCTGTGACTCGTCAAGGCAAGCAGTGGTGTTCGGACGTTTGGGATACATTAATTCGTAAAGGTCAGCAACTGAGCATTGGCCAAATCGTGCTAAAGCGTTCATACGTTGGAGCTCAACCCGGTCAAAACGTCCTTGTTCTGCCACTTTTCAAGTCTGAATTGGAAGATCCGAAAGTAATTTTTAATTGTTAAATATTTTGGTACAACTTTAGTTTTTCATAATTTCTGTTTTTGTAGTTGGTAACTTCTCCTTTGGTTGAAAAATGTTGTGAGCTTCGTTTTGAAATCAGCAAGGACAAAGCCTGGAGAGAGGTTCAATTAGTAATTCAGTGCTACGAGAGTGAGTTGAGTATTGTTGCCACTGGAAATGACGGAGAGATGAACAAGGCTGTAATCGATTTCTAAAATTCTGTGCAGATACCACAGACTACAAGCATTTTTAAATTACATTTAATAAGGTTCAAAATATTGACGAAATTTTAATAAAATTCATAACTTTTCAAGTATCACACAATTGCACTTGACCCAAACTTTGATTTTATTTAAATTAAAAGGCACCAAGGTTGTATACAAAATGGAACGATGGGATATTAGAAGGACGCCAAATTTTCCATCCAAAATCATATTCCACTCAAAAAATACTCAGGTGCCCTTAAGCCAAACTACTTGTAAGATCTAAGCACCTCGTTATTGCCTTCATAATTTATCACAATTTTCTCGAATATTCATTATAATTTAAGAATTAATCTGTAAAAAAAAGTTTCACTAAAATTAATTGAACTTGACTGTTTTGTTACAAGTGAAGACCAATTAATTAGAGCAAGTTCTTTTTGTATCGGTCTCTTTACACAGATGAAACTTGAGAAAAGAAATTCAACGGCGAACTTACTCTTGTAAAGCTTCTTAAGCTAAGTCATTCAACAACTTTCTCCATGAGAATGCACGGAGAAAGTTGGATGAATTTGTAAGGTCAATACCTGAAATTTGCTGTGAAGCCCCGGTTTGTATTCAAAGATTTACGGATTTAGGTAAACAATAAGCTTCGTTTTTGCCGCGCAGGTTTGGCCGCACAAAACGGCAGTACTTTAATTTTTGGTCGACGAACACCTCTCCAAGGGGTTGTAATCCGTTTTGTACGTCTTTATCGCGTGTAGTACATGAACATCAGTATAAATTATAATTTGCAAAAGACTTACTTTAATTTTCTTTTGAATAACTCTTCGTGAGAGCACAATGTAAGCTGAAACAACAAATTACAAACCTCGCCTTGCTTAGTTCTTACTTTCCTTAGGAATGTGATTCAAATCTTCAAGTTTGCAAAAATTCAAGTTCAGTGTTTTCGCAAAGTGAAAGGAACATGGCAAATTTATTTATGAATGAAAATAAGAAAGACATCGGATTTGATTCGATGGAATGAAGATTCCTGAACTTCTTACTACGGCCAACCGCGGCTGAATGACGTCAATGGCCACCACGACAACTAAAGTAAAATTCCTCATCTCCCATCTCATGTAATTTGCGCCTACTCAACAAATTCGCAAAAAAAAATTCTCAGGCTCAAACTCTCAATGAATGAGATTTCAGAAGCTTTTTTTCAGAATTCAGAAATAGACCAAATCTTTTGGTTGGCCAATTTCCATTTTCGGTTTATCCAAATTTACAAACAAAAACCAATCTGACATGTCAAAATTTCAACTTTCGATTGTGCATTTTTTGGCTGGATTTGTTTCAACCATGGAATCCATGGAATATGTTTTATGCCACAGTGACTTACAGGATCACCATGTAATTTTTGTAGATAAGTTTAAATTGGAATATGCAAAAATTGAAGATGCTAGGGAATTTTTTTCTTCAAATATTCCTGTCCTCGCCTCTTCCGAATTCCAAAACCCCGAGAAGGGAACTCTCAGGGGGAAAGTGCCAAGCCAAGGAGAAAAAATTCCCCTGCTTTTGTTTTTAAAATGACTTCGAACAAGATTTTTTTGCAACTTCATTCAGGCACTAGCACGAGAGGATG
>JABASL010000549.1:0-16059 GCA_019775825.1 Neanura muscorum | reverse complement strand
TATTAACATTAATCTGTCGCATTTATCAAAATTTAGTACTTAATTTAGTACTCTGCGTCAATTGACTAAGCTGCTTCGTTAATTGGTCGCCAAAAGTGAAAATTGTTTGGTTTAGTTATGTAAGAAATGTGTACTGGCCATTTATTTGTGTGTGGAAAATTGCAATTCATTCATCATTGCTTTCTTCCGTGATGCCATTTTTTTTCACAAACTTATTTTGGCTCATAGACATTGAGAACGTTTTTGGATCAAAAGAAGGAGAAAGTTTGAGATTTTTGGGTGGAAAGCTTTTCTTTATCTTATATTTTACTTTTCTTGTGCTTTTGGATACTTTTACTTACTTCTGTGTTATACTGTTTTGGAAAGAAAAGAATGTTTTTTATTTCTATTTATTACAAAGTAGGTCTGACTTTGACAGGTCTGACCCATTAGACTTCCCAACATTCCACTCCGTTTATCTTCATGGCCCAAAACTACTTTTTCATTATCCCTCTAGAATCTCCAGCGCAGCATGACTGACATCAAAATACCTTAACTTTAAATTTTCAATGACATTTTTAGCGACAGTTCGGACAGTTGTTAATTTATATTTGGTGAGTTTTTTGGTTGGAGATATCATTTCATCTTTACCAGGATTTCAAAAATATATTATTAACACGTAAATCGCAAAGCCTAAACAGCACTTCATTCCCTTAAAGAATTTTTGAGAACTTTGGCTGAGTGTCTACGCCTGCCTGTTTGAGTTTCTACAATGTACCATTAAATATTGAGACTTGAGATCCACTGATTCATTANCGCAAAGCCTAAACAGCACTTCATTCCCTTAAAGAATTTTTGAGAACTTTGGCTGAGTGTCTACGCCTGCCTGTTTGAGTTTCTACAATGTACCATTAAATATTGAGACTTGAGATCCACTGATTCATTACAGCGATTTAAAACCCTGAGACGGATGGAAAGTCGCGCCTTTTTTTCAAAGCAAAAAATTAATTGTTGTCAAACTTTCCAATTTTTCTTGAACTCTTTTGCTTCCACTCTGGGTTAATAAATGCTACTAGTGTGAGGAAGAAAAGATTATGTAAATTCATCTCGTTGACATTCTAAGCCTGGTGGCATTTGTCTTTATATTTGAAATTTTGCTGCTTGGGCATTCAGTCCTTTGCCCAAAAGTGCCCAAAAGGAAGTGAGAATGGAGTTGGATGGAGAGAAGCTCAACTTTTACTAGTGTGAGGAAGAAAAGATTATGTAAATTCATCTCGTTGACATTCTAAGCCGGGTGGCATTTGTCGTTATATTTGAAATTTTGCTGCTTGGGCATTCAGTCCTTTGCCCAAAAGTGCCCAAAAGGAAGTGAGAATGGAGTTGGATGGAGAGAAGCTCAACTTAATATTTTCTCCGAGTTCATTTTGAGTCTGGTAGTGTTGCATTTTGGAACATTTTGAAGTGGAGAAAAGGGAATTTGAGAGAGAGCAGATGGATCTTATGAGCTTCTAACGACGATACATTTAGAAGCCCTTCTCCCATCTTTTCTCTCTTCCGCCATCCCTTTCACCACTCTGAGAAAGGCCCATTTTGGCCCAGTACATAAAAATGATGGGATGTGATAATGTGGAGCATAATGTTCCCCTAAGGCAGATTTGGGCTTGGAGTGGAAATGGTAGTACTGTCGACCCTACACTCAGCGTTCATCCATTTCAAAATTTCCCGCCTTTTCCTGCCGGAAGTGAGCCTTTAATGAAAGCCCAACTTGGTTATTAGTACCGTCCTAATCCTCTTCCAACCTCTCTACCAAACCCTTTCTCCCGGTTCCAATCATGTAGAAAGGCACTGTGAAATTGCCCACCCTGGCGGAAGTGCCAGACAGCACAAATCCATTAAACAGCCAGAAACTCTTACTTTTCCCAGTATCGCGGGCGTTGGATGGAAGTACGACAAGGAAGAATGAGAAACTACCTAAGGGTGGCTAAAAATCAAAATGGATTTAACACATTCACTAAGTGAAAACAGAACGTGAAGGGAATCTGTACATTTGGAGATATTAGTAACGCCTAGTAGTCCAAGAATATTAGTAAAAAAAAAACTAAAAGGCATCCTATTCTCGTAGTGTTCAATTCGGAATTCAAAACTATTGAGAAACCGCGGACAGGACATATTATAACTTACGTTAGAGATTTGATTGGCTTGTTTGAAATTGGGGGCCTTCTCGTTCATGGCTAGGACGGTTTAGCTTTAGTGTATACATTTTCACGCTGGTCACTGTAGAAGGGTCATACTAAAACGCGTGGAAGAAAAATCTTTCCAAACTTGATGTCCAGTAGCTTCTTTTAACTTGGATTCCAGGTTGGTTTAATTGGAGTAAATTTGATAACCTACAACCCCGAAACTCATCTATCGTAAAAATTAAAAATACAAATAATTATACTTGATGTCCAGTAGCTTCTTTTAACTTGGATTCCAGGTTGGTTTAATTGGAGTAAATTTGATAACCTACAACCCCGAAACTCATCTATCGTAAAAATTAAAAATAAAAATAATTAATATTTTACCACAATTTGAATTGCTAGGGAACAATTAGGATAAATTTTTGATCACAGCTAAAGTGTGTTCAGAGTGGATAGACCCATTCCAACTTTAAGGATATGTTGCGAGTAGGTAGACGTATTTGAATGAAAATTAAATCCTCTAACAGCTAATACGTCTGTGGTTATTTGTGCAAAGTTTCATTCAATTACGTCAACAAATAACAGAGATACTATAATGAATCTGTGAATGAAAAATCGCAGAAAAAAGTGTTCAAAGTACATAAATATATAAATAAATATTGTACATGAAAACAATAAATCGAGTTAATTGGCTGCCATTAATTGTAATTAGTAGTCTATAATTTGTACTTAGTAATTACCATTAATCCACACAACAACTTATATAACGTTACTTTTCAAGTTGGCTATCCACTTTTACGGTTTCGAAACTCAATTTATTGTGTTTAGAATAATGTATATTATTTTGAAGCTAATAGTTGTGGTCTTTGTCTTGAAATATTGAGGTATTAGTTGTGGGCCAGTCCATGATTAATACTGGGGCTGGACTGGATCGACCTAGTTTCTAACATGTGAATATTATTAAAGCAGATGTTCAGGCGGCCCACAAATGTTGGATTTTAGAAAAACGGGCCCTAAAACGAATTTATAATTTAAATCAAGCAACTAAGAACGCATTTGTACGATTCTCAGACAGATTTGGCCCAATAACCCAGGTTTTGGTGGATCCGCCGGTTCTAATGATCACAGAGAATGAAGAGACAATAAAAGTTTCCACGTTGCAGAGAGTCAAAGGCCTTAAAAGAAACCCTGAGAGAGACCGTCTCAACTTTCCTTTGCTGCTCCAATAAGCAAGCGTGCTCTTACTATACGTTTTAAGCGATATCCTTCGTCCTAATGCTCCTTTTCTAGAACATTTAGGCGCTGCTGGAGTATCCAGTAGTAGGGATTCTTTTCTGCTTTCACCCAGCCGGGGGGAAAATGAAAGCAGGGAAAATACAACCTCATTCTACGAGCATCCTTCCATCCAGACACAAGGACACCGTCGTCAAAGTTCCATAAGTTTTACCCATCTATCATCATCCCAACGTTTAGTTTCAAAAGGTCAAAACTGGAATGAACAGAGTGAGGTTACTGGTGGCTGTGGTGGCAATTGAGCTGTTGTCTCTCACTCGTGCCCTACCTCACAGCTGCTACTTGTTTCACGCAGATATGCCTGATCCATGTGCTGACAAGGCGTGTCTATTTGGAAGTCGGTGCATGGCATCTCCTGATGGTCACTATGCCACCTGCGAGTGTCCAACTTCCTGTCCAAACTATGGTGACACTGAAGAATCTCTTCCCGTATGCGGCTCAGATGGTAAGATGGCATGATTAATTCAATATTCAACCCAACGTATAAATAATCAAGCGCACTCCACGTAAAACAACAGTTTAGCAAATACTTGCATTTAATTTATTAAATATTTAATATTTGCATATAAACTATTTAAGTCCAAATCTTAAATGGTGGGTATTCCATTATAAACTATACATATTTTAAATTCAGAATTGTTAACTTTCCAGGTAAAATGTACAAAAACAAATGTGAATTGGATCGACTGGCTTGTCAAAATGGGAAAAACATTTCAGTCAAATTTTTTGGCAAATGCGGTAAGTCCAAAATATTTTCTGTCTTAACGCATAAAATAAGAAAAACATTATAATCTGGACCACTGTTTTTGGTAGTCACAATCACAAACCACATTTCAATAACATGCATTCAATTGACGCTTCGACGGAATTCGACTTACTTTTACATTATTTTCACTCCGCAAACATAATTTTTTTAAAGTAATGTTTCCAAATATATTATACAATGAGCAACTTATGTATTTGAAATTCCCTAACGTTCCAGGTATCAAAGCCATTTTACAATTTGTTTTACCAAAACACCGACTAAAGAATCCACTAACTAGAATATCAGCTAATTCTCTAGGCTGACTAATTTCTGTAATAAGATCTTAAACCTACTATATTATAGCGAGTATGTACGGTATAAGAAGTGTGGAGCTAAAAAGTGAATACAGTAATTAAGATCGATTGAGTTATTCCTACACCTTTTGTTTTAGAACTGCCTTTTCTTTGTGGGGAAAAGTACCTGAGCAAGCACTAACACGCGTACTCGGGCGTCTGACTAATTTCTGTAATATGATCTTAAACCTACTATATTATAGCGAGTATGTACGGTATAAGAAGTGTGTTTCGGGCAACGGGTTAGTATAGGCCGTTTTACTGGGAGTTTTGAAATATCTTAGGAGAATGGAAGCAGGCGGTGAGGTCATAAAATCTGTTGAAAGTTGTTTGACTTGTGTCAGATAGTGGGTGGTGACAGGACGTGGGAAAGAGTCTTGTTAGGTAGTGGCGGGGCCGTTTGTCTTTTATGGCTCATCTCTCCTTGGGCTTTGGCACTTTCTTTGCTTTTCCTTCCCATTTTATGCCTCTTGTAATGCAATATTTTTTCCACTTCCCAATTTATCTTCCTTGTTCTTGGACTTGAAGCAAAGTGCACAAAAAGTAGTTTGGGGCAAATACCCTCCCAAAAGAGAAAGTGAGTTTCTTTACAACAAACAAATTTCAACGAATCAGAAGCCAGGGGATCATTCGGAAAATGACGCAATGACAAACAAAAAGCGGATGGCACCATTTCGTGAATGAAATGGCCAAAGAAAATTTCCACATATAAAACAATTTGAGAGGTCAGAGTCTGGTAAAATCCCACTGGGGATTTTAGCAGCACTAACATCAAACACTTTTCACTTTCCTGCTTGTCCTATATTGTTTGTAACTTGAATATTTGTAGACCCGTGCGAAGACATTTTGTGTGCTTCTCCGCAAGTGTGTCATTTGGACAGAGAAAGGCGTCCAGTATGCCGATGCAGTGAAATTTGCGGCTTGGATTTCAATCCTGTTTGTGGATCTGACGGTAGGAGATTTTTTAAAAACAAATTTGCGTCTTATAAATATTTTTTTAACAAAACTTTTTTAAAGGTAAAACATACAGTTCCGAGTGTGTCATGAAACAAGAAGCTTGTCGGACAAGGCGGGACTTGCGAATTATCTACAGGGGTAAATGCTCTTCAGGTAAAATTCATTGTAATTCAGAAGCTCGGAAATTGATTGTTAAATTTCAATATTCTTCAAGTCGTCACAATTGGACGTTTTCATACTAGCGGAATTAATCAAGTATGCCAGGTTGGTTCCAAAACTTTCACCGGAAACTGCTTCCAATCCTAATTGCCGCACATTTCAGTTTGGTCAAATTTTGTTTGTGTTGCTTATCGTTCAAAACTTGAGCAAAAAATTTAATAGAAAGGTGCGCAATTACGATATGACGCCGTTTCCGGTGAAAAGGTTTGAACTGACAAAATACCATGCCGACAAAATACATTGACTTTTTCAAACTTTGTTTGATTTGAAGTCTCACCACCTCAAACTGTTCCATTTGACACAAAAGAATTGCGTCAAAAAATAAGATTTTTTAGCTCATGTCTAAATGGTGCCTCAGTCGCTCCTTAGTTTTCCCATTAACTGGATTAGCATGGAAGGTATGAGTGGGCGCCATATTGAATAACGTTTGAGTGCATTGTCCGATCCACGCGGGAGTGGTATCTATCGCTTCCTTATAAGGAATACTAACTTTTGGTTATGTTTTTAAAAATTCTAGGACAAACGTACAGCTCTGGCCGGATGAAATCTGTTAATGAGATTTCCTATGGGGAAGAAAGGCAACCATGGACAACATCTTCAATAACTTTTGATTAGACCGTCCAACTGACCTTGGGGTTGCATCTATGAATTCTCCTTAACGTATTTCGTCAGTCAGGAGGTGGATTTGAGATCAGTTTTGATATGTAGTTCTATATTTAGCAAACCTGAGCACGGATGCTTTTATACACGTATAAACGTTGGCATAGCCTCAGGAGAATGCATTCGACAGGTCAGTTTGACTGTCGAATCAAAGGTTATTCGAGATGGCGTCCATGGTTGCCTTTCTTCCGTAAGGGAAAATCCAACGGATTTAACGCGGCTGCAGTTATTGACCTTTGAATTCTTAAAAACATAGCCATTTAGTATGAATCATTAGGGAGAGAAAGATATCACTCCAGGGTGGATTGGACAATGCATTCACACGTCATTGAACATCCCAAACAAGCCCGTCCGAAGACGGGAGTCAAAGTACTTACTACTCCCAAGAAATTAACCTAACGCATACGTCCAGGCGGCCCGAAAAAATTGAAATTTTGGCAAACGAGCCACCTAGAGGTA
The DNA here is from genome assembly GCA_019775825.1 of Neanura muscorum. Classification (NCBI taxonomy): domain Eukaryota; kingdom Metazoa; phylum Arthropoda; class Collembola; order Poduromorpha; family Neanuridae; genus Neanura; species Neanura muscorum. Next base: position 9,214 of record JABASL010000549.1, on the reverse strand, counting down.
TGCTTTAGGTTAATTTCTTGGGAGTAGTAAGTACTTTGACTCCTGTCTTTGGACGGGCTTGTTTTGGAAGGCTCGCTCGCTCGCCCAGTTTGTTTGGGTTTTGAATTGTAAGGATCAAGTGTCAAATGCAGTTTTTAGTCGCTCGCTTCACTCGCGACGTTTTCACTGACGTTTTAGACTGGGTAAAATAGTAGCGTGTGTGGGTAGGAATGGCCTTTCGTGGATGAGGGGGAAGGCAGTGAATTCTTTGTTTGAAAAAGGAAGACCAATTGCAAGTGGATTTTATAAGGGTTAATAATAATTTTTGTTTTAGTTAAAAAGATCGAAGGGAGCATATTTTTGTTTTTTGAGTTGACATCAAAGTCAAATTTTGAGCCTTTAACTCCATCTGTCGTAAATTTTCTAATTTTTGAATTCCCTTTTCCCCTCCCACCCCCGAAAAGGAAAAAAAATCAGAAAAACTTTTCACAAAGGGAAACGAACTGAACACCATGCTCCACTTCGTCAATACAACCCTTAGGGATTGTGCTAAGCCGTACCAAGTTTTTAATGACTATATAACCAACGACGACGACGGCCAATCGGGTGTTATAAGGGTTAATGGCGTCCATGCATACCTCCATTTAAACTTGAGCTAAAAAATTTTTTTGACACAATTTTTCTTGTGTCAGTTGGAACAACTTGTGGGGACGAGACTTTTCAAAAAACAAATTTCAAAAAACAAACCCTACTGAACACACGCACACACAAACACATGCACTTCCCTCTAGTTGCTAGTGCGTTTCTGGTTTAACGTCCACACAGAGAAAAACCGATAGCTTTTTAAGGCCTTTTCTGTGACGTCCACGAGAAAACATTCAGTAGAAGCAAAATGACAAAACGAACTTGTAAACCTAATATTACTAACTAACGTAAATTTCTCACGTTGAATTCGCGTATTGGATTCATAATTATTTCGAACGTTTTACTGTTCCAAGTTCTTGATAATCGACCGCGAGATGCCAAGAAGTATGCCAAAAACAAACTGGTACACAGTTGGCGTACTGGGAGCACTGCAGATCCCAGGGTCAAGAATTTTAAAGTGAGCATCTTCGGATGACGAGTAGTTTCCAAAATAACGTTTTCCAAGAGGAAGAGGAAACGATTAATCTTATGAAATGCCTTGATGATCCCTTGACGTGCTTCAAACGAACTGAAATCACTTGCGTTTTCACTTCCCCCCCTCTTTGAATGCAGTGTTAGGAGGGGATGAGTGAGTGTGAGGACATGATTGATTTTCCCTGCTTTGCATACATAACATAAAGGTGGCGATGGGAAATGAGACGTACGCTACAGAATACAGAAACCTCAAATCAGCGCGCTGAAGCGTAAACTAATAATCGCTGTCCACTAAATTGCTTAATTGGTTCTGTTTTGGGTAATACAATAAACATAATATAAATGTTTCTGGAGGGGGGGGGGGAGTTTCACAGGAAAATTCTAAGATCTTGAATGAGGCAAATCAATTAAAAGAATATGCGTCAGGTGAATAACGTTTTTTATCATTAGGTGTGAATCCCTGTGAATCTCTCATATGTAAAGGGTACGAATCGTGCGCAATCGATCGGTTCGGAATTGCTCAGTGTACTTGTGCCATGGCTTGCGATCCAGTCATTCAACCCGTTTGTGGCACTGATGGTAATCATGCTTAAAGTCAATCCTTACACTCAACGAATGATGTACAAAGTTCAATCGAATTAAATTAAATGCCTTGCACTAATTCTTTTTCATTATTCAGGAAAAACTTACGCTTCCCATTGTGAACTGACTGCCATTTCTTGTCGTGAAGGAAGGGAACTCCATGTTGCGTACAGGGGAACTTGCGGTAAGGAATGGTTTTCTGAACACATATTTTATTTTATACGCTATTTTGGTATTCATTTTCCTGCCCCCGACTCGTAAAAGCGATGCATGAGCCCCATAAGTTAGGGTTTAAAATTAGTACCTCGAATAATGCTTCAGTTGAGACCAGCAAAGCATTCAAAATGTAAAAAAAAAAGATCTACTATCTCCGGATAAGTTCGTACGAGGGTCAATGGCCCTTCCAAGGAGGTGTGAATTGAACAGACTGTGTACACCCAATTTGAATTTAAATGACAGGGTGGGTAAAAGTTTTCATTTTATACTGCCCTGGACTTTCTAGAAGAACTTTCACCATCTCCTGCTTGGAGGATTCATCCAGTGAATTTTGAATTGGAAATGCAAAATAAATTTAGCTTTCTGAGGCGGACAAATAATGTTTGCATGTCTCTAGCCTATTTTCTGTGTTTTCGGAGGCCAGACTTTTATTCAAAAAAGAAAGTCTTCAGGAGAAATGGCGTAAAGAAGCACAGCCGGGCGCTCGTTCGAATGTTCCTCCTCAGGAGATGAAAGACGTCCATTTTATCAAGTTTTAAAAAACAATATTTCTCCCACCCTGCTACCATCCACCAAAGACTGTTGTATATGTCTTTCCCTCCCCAAAGAAGGGAAAAGAGCCAGGAAGAAAAACCTGTCAGAGAAGACAAAGCGTCGAGAATTATCATCTCAACTTTCTCTTGCCTTTTGTTCCATATTATTCTCAACGAGAAAACTTTCTTTTTGCTCAACATTTCCGCCGACACCCGCCACCCTGTTACTGGTAAACTGAACAGAGAAAGCAAAGTATTCCCGCTGCTTATGCCACCCCAAAAATTAGGATTCCAAACTTTACTTCATACTTCATTTACATTTTCAGACGTAGGGTCTCGCACAGAGCAAATGGCTTCCACCCGTTGAGAAAAAGAAATCACCAGAAAAGATTTGAATAAAATTTTTGATTTTTGCATTAACGTTTCCTACTCTTGTAATGGAATGTGAGATGGATCTAAATGCACATAGTTTGAAGGAGGTCAGGGGGCACAAGCTCAACGCATCCTGCTTCAGCTGAGCACGCCCACACCCATTGAAGCGTCATGCCATTTTACGCTACCCGCCGCCAGTTTTGGATACTGACAACCTTCCATCACATTTCATACTCGACAGGAGAAGATGCGTTCACCGCCCGCTTCTAGAGAATTAATAAATGCCTAAAAATTCCTTGAGGATCACATTCCAGAGCATTACCTGCCTTCGCCTTGGCATTTTTTGGAAGTCTTGATTTCCACCTGCATCAATGAGGGAAAGACCCGTTTCTTAATTGATTTTGGCAACAGAACGTTTTCTCTCCTTATTTGAGGAATTTATGAGGGCAGAGTTCGGAACCCGTTTTCCTGAGCAAGGAATTTAGTTCACCTTCTTTACAATTCCAGCAGTATCGGGCTATGAGATTATTATAAAGGGGCGAGATCGATATGAAGTCTTGATTTCCACCTGCATCAATGAGGGAAAGACCCGTTTCTTAATTGATTTTGGCAACAGAACGTTTTCTCTCCTTATTTGAGGAATTTATGAGGCCAGAGTTCGGAACCCGTTTTCCTGAGCAAGGAATTTAGTTCACCTTCTTTACAATTCCAGTAGTATCGGGCTATGAGATTATTATAAAGGGGCGAGATGGATAGGTCTACCTCACGCAATCCTATTTAATCCATTTAGCAAAAGAACGGAGCAGGCGATGAGGATGTGATGAGCTACATTTTTCATACTTCCCCAAATTAAAAAAAAAACCTTAAACCTAAGTTCCCCAAGAATGGGAGAGCGCACGTAACGACTTTCTAATGTTTGAAACAGAAAAATACAATTAAGCGCAAATTATTAACTAAGTATGTATTCTTCGTTTTTTATCAATTGCGTAGACGTTGCAGAAACCCTCGAGTATTTGTTCTTTGCTTGTTAACACTAAGTTATAACTATCAACCCTGTTCTTTTTGTTTGTCCATAATAATACCGTTGCTTATTGAAAATCTATGCGATGATTGAAAAAAAAAGTAATCACAATCAGTATCAAAGTCGTTAATAAAACTAGTTTTATTAATATTCGAATTTTTTTTTTCAAATCCAGAAACTGGGAACTTATGTGCCAATGTTGAGTGCGGTGTGGGTGGGAGCTGTTCAGTTGTGAATGGTGAAGCAGTCTGTGCCTGTATTGAGTGTCCGTCTGATTACGACCCTGTCTGTGGGTCTGATGCTGTGTCCCACCAAAATCTCTGCCGTCTTCACCAAACTTCCTGTCTCACCAATAGAACCATTAAACTCGTCTACACTGGACTCTGCAGTAAGAAAAAACACCTTGTCCACCGGCAAATCCTCGACACTGACACTCCTATCAAATCGAAAAACTTTTCTCTTTCTTCTGAAAGTTGAGAAGAAAAATCCCAGCGCTTGAATCTTTAACTCCGGATGCATGTCTCCTTCCTTCTCCTACCCCGGCTCGTTTGTTTGTTTTGAGGTCTTTGTCGCTTCCCTTGATTTATGTATTTTCTGCTTCTTACCAAGAAGGACACGACTCCTCCGCATTTTTTGGTACCTCTAGGTTTTTGATTTTCAATTTTACATTTAAATAAAATAGCAATAGTTTTTCTTAAAGTTATGCAGGACTGTAATATTTTGAAGTAAGGTTTACCTAAGAATCGCCCAATTTTCGTTTCTGACTGTCATGTTTCAGTAATTTCTATGTCAAGAGTTAGATAATATACTTTCTAAATTGGTTCTGCTAAAATTTATTGAACTTGTTGCAGATCTTATTCGTGATTTTAATCCCGAGGGTAAGAACCTACTTTGTGCTCTACCGTTGTCTCACTGTCTCTTTCCCTTTCTTTCTCCAATTTTTAATTTCCAATTAATTATTGTGTTTTTCAGTGATACAATCTTCGCACAACCAATATCCAATATGCACAGTGTTAAGCACAATGCGTTCTTACGCTTTGCCAGCACGCACTAGCGATATTTGGAATAGAAAATAATGCGATGATTCGCTCCACTCCGCTTATGTGTTTTAACAGCTCATTTTGGTCGCTTTTGGACAACAATAGTTGTATTGTCCTCTTTAACTTTTCATTTACAAAAGGTTTGTTTGATTTCTTTTTGTAGATGGATGTGAACAGCGTCAATGCGACTTTTATAGCGTCTGTGAAGTAGACAAGAGCACAACAGGGGGCACTAAATGCATCTGCCCCAAGAACTGCTCCCAAGAGGTATTTATCCAAACTTTTCTGAATTGATAAGAGATGCTTCAAGCATAGCAGTCTCTATTTCGGCAGTTTATTTTGAAGCGTCTTTTAGCCTGAAGTTAAAGCACTTCCGTAACGTAAAAGGGTGGTCTGAACGAAGGGTTGGAGAAAGTATGATTGAATGGAAGTTCATTTGAAATTGGGGTCATGGTATAAAATGAATCAAGGCAGGAATGGAGATTTACTTCAATCTCGACTTTTGTTTTATGTCCCATTCTCTTTGTCTTTTTTGTTTAGTTGTTGAGTTCAGGCGTGGTCTGTGGGACGGACGGCGTTTCCTACAATTCTGAATGTGATCTTCGCACCACGGCTTGTCTCCAACAGAAATTCAACGTTGTCGCTTCTAACGGTCACTGCGGTAAACTTGAGTCCAATTTACTTCTTGTTAGAACCCTGCTGTTAGAACTACCAAGACAGAAAGTTTTGATTATGCGGAGGAAGGGAAAGAGAAAGCACTGTTGGTTGTCACCGTTGTCGTACTGTCCTCATCCGGGCAAAGTGTCTCCCTACACGGGGGGTATCTTAATGATGACAAATGGCCACACTTCAGAACACGCCCCAAGACTCGTTTTTGGGCTAGCACTACAGGCTTTCTCTTTTTCACAAAGTCTGATTGCTTTTCTAACTTTCTTCGCAGATTTATGCGAGGGTGTCCACTGCAAATTTGGTGCTAAGTGTGATACCGGAATCTGCGTCTGCCCTCAAAATTGTCCCACAACTAGAGAACCTGTTTGTGCTTCCAATCTTATCACTTATGACGTGAGGATTTTGTATTTTTTTTCAAATTTTTCATGCTCCAAAAATGAGCGCTTATTTTATGCTAGCCCAAAGCATCACTAAATTTGAGTTGGGTTTTGAAATAGAATGAGTGCGAACTCCAGAAGGCCTCCTGTCGTCTCGGAAAACAGCTTAACCTCCATTTTTATGGCGACTGTTCGGATGGTCTCAATTCTGGTAATAAAAAAGTTTTATACTGGACTGTTCACTATTCTTTTGGTGTTTTAAACAGTTAGGAGTAGCAAGTTAGTTGTACGGTTAGGTAATTGAATAGTTTAAAAAAGTTTCTATTCCTTTTTAGTCACAAACGGAAACGGAAACTCTCCACCTACGGAAATCCCCAGTGTAATTCCTACATTTCCATATCTGAACGGAGTTCAGCCTAAACTCTGTGACTCTATTCGATGTGACCACGGTGCAGAATGCGACCTCGGCACAGACGGGTTTCCGCGGTGTTCCTGTCAATTTCATTGTTCGGCCACGCCGGAAAATCCGATCCAGCTACATATGCGCTTCGGATCTCAAGCTTTATACATCCGAATGTGAAATGCGACGAGAGGCTTGCCATCGCCAGACCGAGCTTCGACCAAGACCCTTGGAATTATGTGAAGGTTCGGATTTTGACGTATTTTCGTTTGTTTTACTTATTAAGCAAAGTAACCTTAACGGGTTTTTTTTCTGTGCTTCTCTTTTGCTGCTGAGTTTACTTCTTTCTTTATGACCGGAGTTCAAGGGTTTAGTCTTTCCATATTTTATTGTCATTTTGTTTAATTTTCTCTTATTTCCACGTTCCTTCATCGTATGTGCGTGTGTAGTTTATGGCTGTGATTTTTTTCTTGACATTTCACAGAAGTAGAGTCGAAGCCATGTTATGGCGAAGAACCCCTGAAGAATGTCGAAAGTGGTGAAGATATTCTTTGCGGGTTGGGACAAAATCGTTCGACCTGCCCCTTGGGAAGCTTCTGTCATCGAAGTCCATCGTTTGCCAAATGTTGCAACAAATGTGAGTCATGCATCAACATCCGCCTACCACCCTACCATTAGTGTCCCCATTTGTAATGATTACGATTATTGCACTGGGAAATGACGTCTTTTGAATTCCCGCCTCTTACAATTACCACTTCCGAAAGAATACACATCGACTCAAACTTTCTCTCCTTCCTTCATTTTCTTTCACTCTCGGCTAATTTATTATCTTCAATTTATTTTATAGCCGAAGACCGAAATGGAACCCCGACACACCGCAAACCAAGTCCCAATGCCCCCAAGTGCTCAGCCGAAAAATATGGGTGTTGCTCAGATGAAGTCACAGCAGCTGGTGGCCCCGCCCAAGCCGGCTGCCCCTCTCGCTGTCAATGTAACAAATTGGGTTCAGTACTAGAAACATGTGACCCCTCTACGCATGAGTGTTTCTGTCGCCCTGGTGTGGGAGGTAGCAAATGCGACAGGTGTCTTCCAGGCTTCTGGGGTTTGCAGCGAATAACAATTGAGGGAGTCCAGGGTTGTAAAAGTAAGTGAAATCTCGTTAACGTCGTAAGAACCACTGAGACCCTAAAGATGATAACGATTACACACAGTAACTGATCATTATCATTTAACAAATCCCAGCTTGTGGTTGTTCCAAATTTGGCTCTGTGAGAGAGGATTGTGAGCAAATGACGGGTCGTTGCGTCTGTAAACCCACGGTTCTTGGACATAAATGTGATAGTTGTCCAGAATCAGAGTTTCTCGGGCCATACGGCTGTACTTCTGGTGAGTTTGAGTCACGTACCTGGAATTACAAATTGAAAAACGTCGTATAATTTGTCTGATTTCACTTTTTCTTCTTCTCACACGCAGATCCCATCAATCTTGGACAAAGTTGTGACGACGGGAGTGTGTCCTGTGGTTATGGTGCCGAGTGTGAAGAAGATGGAAATCGTGCAGGATGTGTTTGCAATCTTCAATGTGATGGTGTCACAAGCGAAGAGAAAAGAGGCGTAAGAAAACTTTTGCAATTTGAAGACACCAAATTACCAACTCGTATAAGAAATTTCACTTTCGTTGTCATTGTCATGTCACTTGTGTTTTGATTCTTAGGAGGTTTGCGCTAGTGATGGGTTTAGTTATGAAACAGAGTGTCTCGTGCGTCTACAATCTTGCCGTGCACAAAAAGGGATTTGGGTGGTCTCCAAAGGCGCATGTCCAGATTCGGGAGAACCTGGTGAGAATCCCGGTGGAGTTACTGAAATTTCATTTCAGCACTGGACAGGAACTGATTTCACAGAACCCGGGGATGGGGAAATCTTTCGGAATTTAGGTGGTAAGAAATCACAGGCTTCACATGGGACAAAGTCAACTCGTCATATTCCTTCTGGACATGAAGTCATTTTTGGCCAACTACCTACGGCAGTGACAATTCAGGTAACAAGTAAAATTACAATGTTGCGTTAGCCATTTTGTTCTGAAAGTATTACTCGTGTAATATTTTCTTACATTGATTCTTATAGATGAAAAGTTACGTTGGAGACTTTTGTGCCTTGTCCTCGGAGTGTGTTACGGCACACAGCATTTGCCTAAACGGTTGGTGTATTTGTGAAGAGGGGTTCTATGAAGACTCGGAAATGATGCAATGCAAGGCCATTCGTAAGACTTTTCTTCCACTGATGCATAAACTCACAGTATCAATTATTGAAAAGAATAAATAGAATTCGATTCAACTTTGATTCTATGTAGATTCACATTTAAATGGACCTGAATCCTGTCCCACGGCTCTATGCGACCCGTCTGCCACTTGCTTTGATCACCACAATGGTTCCTATTCTTGTGTTTGCCCCCTCGGCAAGGGTGATGATGGAATTGGTTGTACGCGAACCGGTACATAATAAAAAAAAACTTACCTTGTAAAATTTCGAAGGGTGCGATTGTGACAATGTATCTGCCTGCAGAGCCACTTGTCGAAAAATTATTTGCAGAAAATTAAACTTTTCAATATGGCTTTGATTGCGCAAGCGCTAAAAAGCAGGTGCCAAAAGTGCTCAAAGAGCTGGAAGTTTAAGTCCAGGGAATTCTTCCTATATTTCTATACCTCTGCGCCAAATTCAAATATCGTCTTGAAAGGTACCCAATGACCGTGGTTTCAAGTTCCTTAAGAAAATTGATTATTTTAGTATTTTTGCAATTTATTTATGTAAACCAAACATGCCCGTCCTAGGACGGACTAGGATCAACATAAAAAAAAACCCAAAGAATTTATCCAAAAAATAACTCCAACCCATCAATTAAAAATTAAT
>JABASL010000548.1:0-16084 GCA_019775825.1 Neanura muscorum | reverse complement strand
CTTTTCTCTCACCAGGGGAGCCTGTGAAGCTTAAGTTGCAGAGTGGCAGTTCCCTCCTTCTCTCACAGGAGGGAGCCTCTAACGCATAGCAGCGTCTCCTTCCTTACAACCACCAAATTTTACAAAGGAACAAAACGCACTTTGCAGCAAATAACCCTTTTACGTGATTTTAACTTAAAATAACCCAAACACAACTCTGCTCAACGGAGAGGTGTCCAACAAAAAATAGTCTGAAAAAATACGGGGCGAGCGAGCGAAGCGAGCGAGCTTCCCTAAAAAAGCTATGACATTTGACATTTTACTTGGACTAGCCAAACAAGCCCTTTCTAGGACGGGATGGATACAGATTATTTTACTTTTGGTGTCCAGCCCGTCCTAGGACGGGCTTGTTTGGCTATTATAATAATAACCCTAACCCGGAAAATTTTAGGGTGAACACCCTATGGAATTTCGTCTGTGCAATATTTTGGTGTTTGCGTGTAGTAATTTTTTTTTCTCGTGTTCATTACGTCATTGGTTGTTGAAGTGATCAGACCATACAGAAAAGAAGGGAGGAGGATTCTCTTCCCTCTGTTTTCAGTTTGTCATCTTCAGTCAAATAATCAAGAGCAAAAGGACAAAAATCACAAGAATTAATTTATAATTTAATTAATAACAATACAAATTAAGTATAATTAGTGTAACAATTAATCAAAATGAGTATTAACCATGGTCGTACACATACATCAATTCCACCAAATAATTCACAACAGAAGCTCGTCAATTCAGACTATCTGGCCAAACCAAATAATCGTAGGATTCCTATCAATTCCAGTGGTGATCTCCTCCCATCTTCAGAAGAAAGTTCAATTCGAGATGCAATTACCTATCAGCAGTGGATTACAGTCGTGATTCTCTGCTACGTCAATCTCATCAACTATATGGATCGATTCACAATAGCAGGTAAATATTTACATTTCGTTTCCGGTCACCGGTTCGTCCAATTGTACACCCGAGTGGAGGGGTACAATTGTTGGCTCAAATTAAGGTAACTATAATGGATGGCTAAACATCTTAACTTTGGAATACAATTACCGAATTGGCCGGCTGGCCAGGCCCTGGCGCTCGCGCTCGGCCCAACGCCAGTTTACAAACCCATATTTCACCAAGGCTAGGCGCCATGGCTTGTCTTATTTTTGCACTTTGTACTTGTGTCGTATCTTATCGAAGGCTGAAACCTTCGGCTGAGACAGTGTATCTAATTTTCATGTTCTGGTTTTCAGGAATCCTGGATCAGATCCAAGATGATTTTAAGATCTCAAATGGTTACGCTGGACTACTACAGACGGTATTCGTAGTTAGTTATATGATCTTCGCTCCGGCATTTGGCTACTTGGGAGACAGATATAACCGAAGATATATCATGGCAGCCGGGGTCACATTATGGAGTTTGACCACTCTGCTTGGATCCTTTATGCAGGTAAATCCCGAACTAAGTTGCTTGTTTACTAATTAAGTAACTAAGCAAGCAAGTTACGTTTTTATAAAGAGTTAAGCTGTTGAGTTCGTGATTGTATGACGAGGGATAGTGAATGATGAAAAGCATGACGCATCTCATCTCAAGAGCAATCAAATAATAAACGCAGCGATCTATTTTTAGAATGAGCTTCAATTACAAGTCAGTCTTCCCCCTCTTGCCACGTGCTTAAGTATTTTTTCCTTGCTACTACCATGAACTCTATTCTTACCATAAGCAGATTTCTGTTTTGTTTTCAGAGATTTTGGAAGCTAGGTTAAGTGTAACAGCTTCCTTAACTAAAGAAATAATGGCAGATTTCGTAAAAATAAGATTCGAAACCGGTCGAATTTCCATCTGCCTATGATGAACAAGACGATATGGATCGTTTTATCGGATGTTTTGTTTTCCTTCCTTTCGAGGGAGATCGACCGATGGCTAAAGCTACAATCAGAAGAATTGGTTTTAAGGAAGGAATATTGCAGATTGCGTGTTTGGATATCAAATTGGTAGGATCAATAAAATTGCTTGGAGACCATCACAATCAGTCTTGATTCTCGATGATGAAATTCAAGTAATTTGCGAATAATCCTTTGTGCCCAATGCAATTTCTTTTGAAACTGGTTTGACTGCGTAGAAAAATGGAACGACGTTTTACCATCACATTTGTGGTGGTAAAACATTCCGAAGTAATGTCCACTTAAACAGCAAAGAGGGCCATTAAATCAAAATTCCATTTTTCAAATGAACGCTTTATGTAATTATTGTGACAGCCATAAAATTTTATCAAACAATGCCTTGTTCTACGTAGTTTAATTATATGGTTTGGCCCTTACAGAAATTTCCAGGCTAATTACTTGGAATCAACATGTTCCGGAATTTTCGTATGGTATTGCGTTATTCGATTGCAAAACGCGATGGGTTCCGGCTTCCTTCGCAACGAGCAGTTTTCGTTAAATATGCTGCTTCTTGATCGGGATAACTGCGCTGCGTGGCTTCATGCCTGTCCACGCGTAGCCCTAACCTATTTTCAAGCCGATATCACATATCGATACGGCTGTCTGTCACGGCTAAACAAATCAATCTTGGGTTTCTTTTCTGCGGTTTAAGAGGAAGGAAAATGGGATGGACGAAAGTCCTGGGGAAATTTGGGGCGTGGAGTTTCTGGTTTATTTCCGGTTAATGACGTTACGTTTACTGTCATACCGGGTTTTAAATGATCCCGGCGTGGTAGATGGAGATAGGATGATCCAATTAGGGAAATTGAAGGTCAGCGCAGCGTGGCTTGCGTGTTGGTAAACTTTTTCCTTTTTTAAAAAAAAAATCCCCAACATGGGAGAACTGAATGGATGATTATGTTCCATTATTTTAATCGCAGTGGCCTTTAACTTTTGCGGTTACGCACGTGTCGTTTAGATTGAGATGTAATTTATGCGTTAGGATCTCCATTAGTTTCAATTACTTTTGTCATGGTCCAATTCTTCAATTAAGCCAAGTTAAAGTTCATTTAGTAGATTACTGGGATTGTAATTGTTTGAAAGCTGATGGAAGATTGAAGATGGTGCAGTTATTGTGAAATATTAATATTCTTGCTGCCCCTTGAGATCACGATCACCACATCTAGATGTGGTGCATCTCAGGAACTTTTTTTTTCAAAACTAGCTTAAATGGTCCACCACTTATCAAAAAGGAAATGAGGGTAAAACTTGAGTCATTGTTTGTTTTTCACAATCCAAAATGCATGAACTTTATGAAAGAAATCGTGGCCTCGTGATAGTTGAAAAGTGTATGATAAGCTTTGAACTTGATACTTTTGAGAGATGCATTTGATGGAGGGTGTGACGAGACACAGTGAATTGATCCATCTCGTTCAGAAGATGCTGACTTAGCTAAACTATAGTCTAAACCTAGGAAGCTAAGCCTAAGCTAGTAATTCCAACTTTAGCTGAGAGTTGAGCTGAGAGCTGAAAATACAAATATTTAAGCACGAACAGAAAACGTCATGATTGTTGAACTTAATCCAAATTTTATGTAATTTGATTGATGAAAACCTATTTTTTTTCCAGCACTTTGGATGGTTTATGGCATTCCGAGCGACGGTGGGAATTGGAGAAGCGAGTTATTCTACAATCGCTCCCACTATAATCAGTGACTTATTTGTTGGAAAGAGGCGCTCAAGGATGTTGGCAATTTTCTATTTTGCGATTCCTGTGGGCAGGTAAGAATTGGCATCATCAGAATAATTTTAAAAAAAAAAAAGAATTACAGAACGAATGATTAATCTTACGTTTTATTTCAGTGGAATGGGATACATAATCGGTTCAGAAACAGCCGCTTGGGGTGGATCCTGGCATTGGGGTCTTCGAGTTACACCAGTGATGGGTGTCATTGCAGTTCTGTTAATTTTATTCGTGATGATTGAACCAACACGAGGAGATAGTGAAGGTGGTTCCCATTTAAAAACCACGTCGTACAAAGAAGACATAAAGTATTTAGTTAAAAAGTAAGTACTAAAATATTTAAAAAATTTTTTGTCAAGGACTAAGTCGTGGAGCGGTGTTTTTAACTGATGAAAATTTTATCTTAATATTTACAGCCGTAGTTTCATGTTGTCAACACTTGGTTTCACATGTGTGGCATTTGTGACTGGTGCTCTAGCATTTTGGGGCCCAACTTTTATCACATTGGGACTGAAAAGTCACACGGGTCAAGATGTCGACATGGGAAAGTAAGCAAACAAAAAAATTTTTTAAATCTGAGAATAACTGAGGGTATTTATGATTTTTTTCCCCCTAAATTTTCAAGACTTCCGCACTTGATTATGAATCTGCAGCAATCGAGACTGATGATTTGTTTTGTTTTTGTTAAGGGTTTCTTTTGTATTCGGTGTTATCACCATGCTCTCTGGTTTAATTGGCGTACCCACTGGCATGTTTCTCTCAACGTCACTCAAGCGAAGGAATCCAAGGGCGGATCCGCTCATCTGTGCTTTTGGACTACTTACAAGTACGCCATTGATGTTCCTTGCTGCAGTAATGGCAGGATATAATGGCATTGCGTGTTATGTCCTCATTTTCTTTGCATCTCTCTGCCTGAATCTCAATTGGTCTATTGTGGCAGACATGTTACTGGTAAGTGTAATTAGTAAATTATTCATTAGTAAGCTATGGATTACCGCCAGGCAATACCGTCAATGCATTGTTGTACTACTGCTACTCGTATTGTTGTACTTCACATTTAATTTTTTTAATTGTTACGCTTTATAGTATGTCGTTATTCCAACGCGAAGGTCTACTGCCGAAGCATTTCAGATCCTCCTGTCACATACGTTAGGTGACGCTGGAAGTCCATATCTCATTGGATTGGTAAGTACTTGGGTACCCTGCTAAAGCCAATTTTATGTATTGCGCACCCTTCAAAATTAGTGCGTTTGCGCAAAAAGGGTATTTATTCGACACCCATAAAGTATTACTGCGTTTGCACAGAAACTGGAAATTCTAACTTTGTCATTTAATTTCAGGTATCCGAAATGCTAAAACAAGCCATGACTGAAAGTCCTTCAATGTCTTCCAGCTCACCTAATGGTTCTTTAGTTGAAGCCACCACAAATAGCTCGTCGGTTGATCCGGTCGTCGAATTTAAAAGTCTGCAGTTTTCTTTATTCATAACGACATTTGTCGAAGTATTGGGAGGACTATTTTTCCTAATGACAGCCTGGTATATCATTTCTGATAAGGCAAAGGCTGACAAAGTGATTTGTGGTAAGTAAACTAATTTTAACTGTAGTTTAATTGTGGGGCATTTTTCTCACATTTGATTTTTGTTGTGTTTTGCAGGAGATTTCACTGATACTTGTAATCCTGAGGTGCACGAGGCTGATGAACTTTCATCATCATCATCGACTCCATCCTTTTGAAAATTAAATATTTGAATGGTGGAAACTTATAATAACATCCTAGTCAAGTCAAGAGGTCAGTCATTCCTGGTTTCCCGTTAATTTTCCGCCAAACCAACGAGAAATACTAGAATGCAAAAAAGTATGGTGAGAAGACTGCTAAATTACATGGATTACAAGATTATGTCCGTGATCCATGAAAAAATAGGAAAGTAGCCAACTTTTAAGGGTCCTGGCCCTTCATATTGAATCAATCGTATTGAATCAAAATCGTGTTTTTTATACAATGAAATTAAACAGATATTATCTGAGTTAGCCAAGTTAGAGACGTTAGATCTAAGCGTAGGATTAAATACCAATGAACATAGCTAAAATTTCATATGTTCGGTACATACCAATTACGTTTACATAAATTATTCTGCTACAATTTGTAACTATTAATTGAAAAAGATGGAAATTGTATAAAGTATTAAGTTCCCTTTGTTGTAATTATTGTAATTGGTCGGTCTTCATAATAAAAGAAATTAATGTCAACAATAATTTGCCAGTGAGGGATATTGAACCTTATGTTATGATTAAATGGACATTTAGTTTAAATTATACGACTTGTAAATACGAATTTCGCAGATAATCGCTGGGAATTTCGCAGATAATCGCTGGGAATTTCGCAGATAATCGCTGGGGAATTTCGCAGATAATCGCTAGGAATTTCGCAGATAATCGCTAGGAATTTCGCAGATAATCGCTGGGAATTTCGCAGTGTAAATAGATAATCGCTGGGAATTTTAATTCGCAGCGACTTCGTGATTAGCTTTTGCTGTGTGCGACGCGTCAGCGCAGTGCATTCACATCTCATCAGCTCATAATTTTTTTTTGTAAACTCTTTGTATCTTTTTGGAATTTGAAGTGAAAAGGTCAACATTTTTTTTTGTAGAAACGATTTCAGTTGTCAGTAGGATACAGATTGTTGCCCTTTGACCTTAAACCAGTTTTAATTCATGAATTATTCGCTGAAAAAGTTATCGTGACCTTCTTATCGGCTGTATCCATCAANAACGATTTCAGTTGTCAGTAGGATACAGATTGTTGCCCTTTGACCTTAAACCAGTTTTAATTCATGAATTATTCGCTGAAAAAGTTATCGTGACCTTCTTATCGGCTGTATCCATCAAGAATTCGGCACGTTTGGTAATTTCTTGGAATCAATTTAGTTCTGTGAAGTGATCTTATCGCTACAGGAAACATTTAGTCAAGGTCAAGTTTCGAACCGTTGGTGTCATCGACGTAGTAAATCTTCAGTATTACTGGTTGGTAACGTGTAACTAAAGTCTAATTAACGGGTCACTAATAAAATAGTTAAAAAATTAACGATTAACTTTAGTTACGTACTCCTATTAACTCTTAGCCATTTACTGACATGTAAATGTGTTAGATTAACGACGTTAATCTAACTTGTACGGTAATTTAACGTATAAGTTGGATAATGTTTTATATGATTCAAGCATATGTTAATTCATTTTCTGTTATTAATTAGGATTCCGCGAAATCCCGGAACGGATCTACGGACGGATCACGGTTTGGCGAGCCACAAGAATGCAAAACAATATTGTTGAATATTTTTCTGGACATGACGGTTACCGATGTGGTTACTGTAAATCAACGGATACAAATTTTTCTCATGGTAAGTACATTGTTGGTTTAAAAGGTGAACAGTGATTACATTAGTAATTAATTGTGTTTGTTCTTAATTCTAAGGAATGTGGGCTCACAGTGTAACACCACTGGAGTATGAAAATCTACTTAATAAAGGATGGAGACGTTCTGGAAAGTACCTTTATAAACCAACTAATCACCGTACTTGTTGTCCATGCTACACAATTAATTGTCATGCCCTCGATTTTCATATATCAAAGTCACAGAAAAAAGTATTGAAGAAGTTTAATGAGTTCCTCCTTCATGGAATCCAAAAACCACAAAACCATTCCTTGGGTAAGCCAGACATACTTTAACATCAACATCAGGTTAGGTTAGATTATTAGGTTTTAGGTTACGTTATTTTATTAGTTAGTCTAGAGTTAGTCTTAGACTAACTCTAGAAACTAGATAGTTTCTTGTAGTTTAGACTTAGTCTTAAAACTGCACTGGCTAGCTGTAAAGTGTAATACGTTTTGTAGATACCCTGGAAAAAGTTCCGGACGGCATAAGCGATATTATAAATTACAAAACAGGAACAGCGGATACCAAGGATTTAAGCATTGAAACACCAAAAGAGACCCACAAAGTTAACCACGTCAACGTCAACCCGTGTCCCAATTCATCTAGCTCAGGCTCCCCTAAGCGAAGGAAAAGTGACACTGTTTTGACTCCATCTCAACAACCTAGTACCTCAATGACTAGTCAAGTCAATCAACGATCAAAGGGTCAGAAAGCCAAATTTCTTAGAATTCAACGCAAGATGCAAAAGTTAGTATCCCAGGGACTAAATCCAGAAGATGAAATGGCCAAATCCAAGGGCCCATCTTCCTTGCAAGGGAAACCGATTGAAGATTTCGTTGGCCCGAGTTGCCCAGATGCAAAACACGGATTTGAAATACGAACAGTCAAAGTTGGAACTCAAGAATTTGATGAGGCTTTTACCTTAGAACATTCACTCTACCAAAAGTATCAGATGACAATTCACAATGATGAAGCTTCTGAGTGTACTTCAAAACAATTTAGAAGATTTCTGTGCGAGAATCCATTGAACGTAAGTGTATTTAAACTTTCGTATAAATATTGTTGGTGACCTTTGTGGTAAACAGGTCAAAGGCTACGATTCCATTCATTTAATTGAAATTAAATTGAAATTCTTACCAGGAAGTATCAGAGGATGAGACTGGATGCTATCATCAGCAGTACTACTTGGATGACAAGTTAATTGCTGTTGGCGTTGTAGACATCCTGCCTACGTGCCTCTCTTCTGTATATTTCTTCTACGACCCAGCTTTCATGAACCTCACATTGGGCACGTTTGGTGCTCTTAGAGAAATTGCGTTTGTTCGGGAACGGTCGAAAACGTTTCCAGACTTCCGATTTTACTATATGGGATTTTACATTCACTCGTGTCCAAAAATGCGCTACAAGGGAAATTACACACCCTCGTATCTTTTATGTCCAGAAACGTTCAAGTGGAAATTGCTAGATGACCCATTACGAACAGAACTCAACAAAACCAAGTATATCGCATTCTGTTCTGATTCTTCTAAAAATCAGCAACATGAAAATATCAATCAGGTATGTTCTAAAAAATTTTTTTTATAAAAACTTTAAATTTTAGAATTAAAATGTCAAAAAAATTAATTAATTAATTAGCCAATTAATTTATTCTCTATTAATTTAGGTCTCAATTCTCTACCGGCGCAGCATTATGCCTTACGGAATTTACGAACTACAACGTTCAAAAGATGATACCAAAGAAATCCAAGAATATTGCGATTTAGTTGGAGCGGAAATTGCCCACAATTTGTGCCTATATCGCTCTCTTAGTTAATTTTAAAATTTACTAAATCCCAAACCGTCACAAATCTTCATAATTCTAATATTACGTTCACCATAAAAGTCAGGTAGGTCAATGCAAACTGAAAAATGATGTGATATAATAATTACCCTGGTGGATACTCGGGTAATACCCGGGCAATAATTACTCGGGGTGAGGTAGATTTTAAATGTGAATTTAAATGTGAATTTAAATGTCATAATGTAAATATTTAAATTAATCTCCATGTTCAGGAGGCATTTAGACGGAAAACCGGAATTTGTAAAGTTTTTGCCGAAGTTGGAGCATTAAAAGAAACAACGGCATAAAATATGAGGATGTCATTCATATATTCAGCCTTCTCCGTTTTTTTTTGAAGAGTCTATTTTTAAATTCTAAAAAAGATCTGCTAAAAAGTCTGTTCTAATTTTTTTGAATGCAATGGAGTTGTGCAGTAGTTTTTTAGTACATCACCTTAACATGCCAAGAATTCAATTCAAATATGTCCGACAATTTTACTTCTATTCTTTCTAAAAACCTAAACATTTCACCCCCGTAGTTTTCTTCAAGGTTTCCAAAAACGTTTTTTCAATCCATCATGGCCAAGGATCCCTTATGTCCACTTGGTTTTCATCCACAAGTTCGTTGGCCCACGAGATGCAAACGCTGTTTTCGGTGAGTCTTAAAAAAGTTTTTAAAAAATTTAAGAAATACTTTAATTTAAAAAAGTAATTTAAAAATTTGTTCAAATAATTCTAATAAATAACAGTGAATACAAGGAACATTCGTCCAAGAAGGATGAACCAGTAGAACGTGTGTCTTTTATCAAAAACGAATCCGAGAAATCAGAGGCTACACAATTAACTCCAGATAAAAAAGACTACAGCTCCCCGTATTCTTCCATTTCCACGGCTGCGCTTAACAGGTCAGCCATTTTGGTCAGGTCATTTCGGGTCATTTCAACTTCATAAATAAAATTAGCAAAATAATAATACCATGGTATAAGAGATTCTCTAATTTACCGTGATATTACTGACCGAGATGTGTCCGTTTGTATTCCAGACTCACCAAAGTTCGCATAGATGACCCGACGAAGAAACTGGGTTTCGCCGGAGTCGATACTCGGTTAACTCCTCCTGATTTCGGTTCTTCCCTTCGACGTAATACGACTGATTTATCTGAATTCCTTGAAACTGGCGGTTCTTCTGACGTTGTTGCCCATCATCTTAGTCCTACCGACGCTTCTGTCACTGTTAGACTACGAAAATCCAGTAGTTTTAATGACGAAAGCTACAAAAATAGTGAGTTGGACCGTGAAGAAACCCCGCCACGTTCAGTTACTCCAACTCCAATTCCTACATTTAAACTTACCGAAGATTCCTCACCTTCCGCTTCACCAAAACCAATTCCCAAGGGACGAAACGGAGAACGGAAATCATCAAGTGAAGATTCTGGGGGTGGAGGAAATCTGGGTGATGGGTCACCCACGATTGCGCCAAAGAAAAAGACAAAGCGGAAGCGATTACTCATAAAAGGTGTCCAAGAAGTAGTTCCAGATTCTGTGGGTTCCTTTGACGGAAGTGACAGCCCTGACGCTGATGGCTCAATTGACAATTCCTCTGCAGATGTCGCCTTTATTATTCAGGTAAGGACTCGTTAACTAAACGTAGCTAACCTATTAACCCAAACCTAACCTAGACCTAGCTAACTCAAACCTAACCTAGACCTAGCTAACTCAAACCTAACCTAGACCTAGCTAACACAAAACTTAACCTAAACCATTTAACCCGAACCTAACCTAAACCTAGGGAACATTGACGTTCGAAAAAGTTCAATTTTAAAAAATTTTAAAAATTTCAATTTTTTAAATTTTAAAAAATATCTATAGGTTTTAAAATAAAAATAAAAATTCAAGTAAAAATTTAGTAAAAAATACTCAGATGGTTTATATTTCTTTCTGCAGGTGAAAAGTACTCGTAAGAAAAAGCTGGACGATGAAGAGACGATGAGCATGACCACGGCTACAGACACAACTGACACGACGCTGATTGATGTCAACGAATCGCAAAACTCCAGTGGCCTTAGCTTATGGGAATTTGAAGAACTGAAAAAAGAATTGGAAAGGCTAAAGGAAAAGTGTGATAAATTAGAAAAAGAAAAAGGAGATATTTTATCCCGGCGGGTTTCCAGCTTAGAAGCACCAAAAATACAGGTTAGACGCACATTTTTAGGTCATTGTTATAGGTCACAGGTCAACAGCTCAATGATGAAGTTACACTGGAGAATTTTTAACGTTTTGAAAATTTTTAGTCCACAGAATACTTGAAGTTGCAACAAAAGCTCAACCAACTGACTACACTCAATGAAGATTTGAAGGAAGAGCAGAAGCATTTGGAGTTACGGAATCGAGAATTGGAAAAAGAGTTGGCAGCTAGGCCTACTGGAGATTTTTTCCAGGTAAAGATTAGCATTTGGTGGTCATACAAAATGGGAGGAGCGATCGCTGATAGCTCCGCCCATTTCTGGTCAGTGGATCAAGTTCACTGAGCAAATGTCTTTTTTTTAGAGATGCATTTCAGAGCTTCGTTCAAAGCTTGCAAATGCAGAAGCAGAAATTGAAAAACTTCATGAAGAGAAACGAGAAACCGAGCAACAAATGAATGAAATGCAAGATGAATTTGAAGAATTACAGGATAGTTTTCAAGGGGATAAGTCTGAGGAATACGCTGTAATTAAAAAGGAACTTGATGATTCTAACAAAAGTTGTCGGGTACTACAATTCAAGTTACGAAAATCAGAGAAGCGAATTGATACATTGGAAGCAGAGAAAAAGGAACTGGAAAATACTATTGAAAAAACAAAAAATATTTCTAAAATTATACAATTGGAGGAAGAATTAGCTAAATCCAGAGCCGAAATTGAAAAACTTTTGAACGAGAGTTTCAAATATAAGAAGAATGAAGGACAGACTTCACCTCGCCTTGCTGGTGTTATAAAGAAAAAGAGTCCAGTCCTTACAAAGGCTCCCTCTGGAGAATTTGTAGATCCACCAATTTCAGGAGGTTTGGACCCTGAACAATTACTTCGTGATCTCCAGTCTACTGTTGAACGTGAATCGGACTTGCGAGAACAACTCAAATTCGCTGAAGAAGAAGTAACAAGTTTACGTCAAAAAGTACGTAAAAAAATGTTTAAAAAAACGTTAAGAACGTTGATACCTTAAGAACGTAAAACAAAAAAACGTTTTGTTCAAAACTCATTTACTTTAACTTCTAGATGAGCCGAATTGAAGAAGAAAATGAATCCTTATTGATTCAAATCAAGAAAATTTCAACTCCGGTCAAGACAAAAGTTGACACACAAACTGGAAAAGGAAATCTGAAACAATCCAAAGGCCCCGCCGGGCCAGGTACTCCGGCCACCACGTCGCCGCCAGAAAATTCAGCGGAATTAAAATTACAATTGGAACTAAACGAGCAGGAATGCAGAATCCTGAGGCGAAAACTTGAGGAAATGGAAAAAACTAATAATGAGCTGGCAAGGGACCTTCAAAGTGCTCAAGATAAATTGGAAACATGCCAAAACGATATGGCAAAGTCTATTACAAAATCCAAGGTGAGTTATTGCCGAAAGTTCGAGCCACAATTACGATTATTTCTTCAGAGTATTTGTTTGAAAAATGAATTTTTGATTTTTAAGAATGCTTATTTTTGATTTTTTTTGATTTTTTTTTTTTGAATTTTTTGGTTTTTCAGAATGTAGAAGAAGTCTCGATTCTGCGACGGAAAATTATTGAAAAAGAACGAGAAGTTGAACGATTGGAGGCTGAACTTCAAGCTAGCAAGGCTAAATCCAAGATGAACCGACCCAAGTACTTTAACTGAAATATTTAATGAGTGAAATGAGGAATTTGTTGCGGGAAAAATTATATTTTAATTTTGGCATACGTTTTAGGCCCCTGGAGTTGGAAGAATCGAAAGCTGAAGTTCGGCGCCTTAATGATGAAATTAACAAGGTCAAGGTGGAAACGGCTGGTCAAACAAAAATTCATGAAAGTGAGATTGGAAAAATCAAAGCGGAGCTTGAAATTCGTGAGAATAGAATCGGGCAGCTGAATGAATCGAACAAAACGCTGTTAGGACATGTCGAGAAATTTAAGCGTGACATTGGAACCATGAAAGAGCATTATGAAGCCATTCAAGATGATTTTGTTCTTAAAAATGCAAATCTTATTGCTGACAAAGAAAGACTACAGTCGTAAGTTGATTACAAAACGGATTCTTAAGATTTAAAAAAAATTTTAAAACACAAGTTTGACCTAATATTTGACCTAGGTCATTGAGCTCAATCAGGAATGACACGGACACTCTTGAAAAAGAATTAAAAGCCGTACGTGAAACATTTAATAATAGGCAAGATATTTGGATCAAGGAAAAGCTAGCCCTACAAGTACGTAAAGACTTTCAAAACTATTTTAATTGACCGAATATTTAAAAAAAATAAAATGAAGAAAAAAACTTTACAATAAATTACGTTTAAATAATTATTTAAATATTTAATTATTTAAATTAATTTTTATTTGCAGGACCGAATGGCCGAATTGCAGTCAAAACATTCCAACATTTCGGGTGAATCTTGGGAAAATCCACAACTCAAGAAACTTGTCAAGGACCAAACAATTGAATTAGAGAACAAGCGCCGAGAAGTGCAAGGTTACAAGGATCAAATAGTTTTTATGCAAAGAGAAGTAAGCAAAATCGATTAAAATTTGACTGAAAAATTTGCTTGCAAAATTTCCAGAATTTGCGCAAAGTTTGCAGAATTTGCGCAAAGTTTGCAGAATTGGGAAAATAACCATACTTTCAGAATTACCTGCCTATTTTACTCTTGTGAATTTTAGAATGATGAGTTGCGGAAACAATTAGAGGATTTTGAAAAAGTTTCCCAAGTACAAATTCGCAGTATTTCCAATGAACCTACTGTCAAATCAGACAAGGAAATCAAAGCTGTTAGAGAAAGGCTAGAACCCAAAATTCTTTAAATTTTGACCCAAGTTTGTATAAATTACACTAAATATTGTAACCCTATAAAATAGATTGCAGTCTGAAGATAAATTACACAAAAATGAAATTGCTCAAATGAAGATGCGTCTTGATCAGGAAGTTGCTTCAAAATCGGAAGAGATTTCTACTATTCAAAATCAGCTCAGCCGTGCCAAAAGGGAGCGGGACACTTTTCGACAAATGGTGGATTCAGCTCAACGAGCAATCGCTGAACTTAAATCAAAAGATAGTTACCATCGACGTGAATCTATTAGTGGTCTGGAAGAGGCTGCAGAAGGAGCGAGAGCTGCTGTAAATACCTTACAAGAGCGTGTTCAAGCCCTTGAAGATGAACTCTCAGAATCACGGCGAGAAACGGCTCGATGCAAGACAGAACTCGCTACAGAAAATTCAACATGGGAGATGAAATTGGCTCAAATGCAGCAAAAAGTTAACGAGGTAGTTTTCAGGTCATGCTGAAACCAAATTATAGCCAAGGGGTCCCAACGTTTTAAAGTTACTCGAGGTCATGCCGTTCAGGTCAAAAGGATTCCTACAAAAGTTGGACCTGAGAATGAGAACAGAACAATAACTTGTGTTCGGGTTAATGTGACCTCTCTGACCTCTCTCCCAGACGTTGGGGTCGCTGCGAATGAGACTTAACACTACCCTGTTCCTTGGTGAGGTGAGGTACCACCTCACAAGGGAATTTTACACAAAATATAAATAAAACCAAACAAACCCGTGTGGAAAACGGGCCTGTTTGGTTTAAATAATGAAGTTTGAATTTGTATGCAATGTTGGACATTTCAGTTGGAGGAAGACCGTCTTCTTGGTAGTGGACGCTCAAGAGCTGCTGGACAAAAAACAAGGCTGGAATTGGCCTGGCAGAAAGAACGTGATGAACAACAGCGACGGCTGAAAGAAGCGACCACACTTGCACGAGATCTCAAAACAACGCTTCAAGAAGTGAAATTTAAATAATTTAAATAATTTAAAAGCCGTTTAAAATTTAAATTTTTAAGAACACAATGATGGATGAATCTTACGTTTTGGAATAATTTTTCTTTCAGATTGAACGGGAACGTGACCGAGAAAAAATTGAGAGCCGACGTCGACTAGAACAATTGAAATCAGCCCTTGATGAAGAGCAGGAAGAACTGCGTCGAAAGGTGGGGGAATCTCATGCAGATTTATTGGAACTCCGTGACGCCCATGCCAAACTTCGAACTGCCAATGAAAAGCTACGTAGGGACCGTGAAAAATTAGAGAAAGATCGTGAAATCCAACTGAAAAAAGAATTGGAACAGAGACGAATTGGCCAAGAAAGGGAAAAGCTGCTGGATGAACTTATGCAACGGCTTGGGCCTTCTGCTAGTCATGAAAGCAGCACTGGTGTTCAAAATTTTGTTCAGAATATGCGACTTCTCCAGGATTGGAACACACCCAATGGAAGCAACCCAACAGCCCAAGCAAGGCGGAGTGGATTTCGAAGAGTAGCTTCCGCAGAAGCTGATTCTGCTTCCCGAGACTCCATATCCATTTCTAGTTCTGCTTATGGGAAAGAGCACTATGGCGTTGCAGGTGGGGTAGGAAGAACTGCAATGAAGTACGCCAGCGGTGCTTCCTCAACTCTAACGTTACCGTCTGAAGGTTTGAATGGACGAGGATCCCAATCTACGGAAAGTGGGACATCTAAAGAAAAATTAAACGCTCCACAAGGAAATCTGTATCGAAAGAGTCTCTCCTTGGAACAAAATGTGTCAATGCCTGACGAACAAGTATGAATCTGTTCCAAATATTTAAAGAAAAATCTTAAAATTTCAAAAAATTTAAATCGCTTACATTGATTGAATTGTAGAGAATTTGGAAAGGAGAATCCGAAGCCGGGAGTGGGTCCAGCCTCAAATCCTTGACCTCACTTGACTCCAGGGGATCCAGTGTTGACAGGTGAGAAAAGGACCAAAATTTTAACTGTAAAGGATCTTAAACACTAAAATTTTACGTGCAACTGAGAATTTAATCATCGTTTCCGTAGGTTCTCAACGATTTCCAGTAAGAGCGAAAAACCAAAAAGTAAAAGCCTTGTCAGTAAAATGAAGAAATTGGTCAAGTCAAAAAGTATCGAAGAGTCACAA
>JABASL010000547.1:0-16085 GCA_019775825.1 Neanura muscorum | reverse complement strand
GCTCCTCTACATATTTCATCTCTAAGGTTCATTTTTCGATGCGACTTGGCCACAACCGAAGAACAATCAGTCTACGGAACTGGTAGAATATCCATCATGGAACATTCAATTTCAATTTAAATCAAAAGCTTTGAGAATAACAATGAAATATGAATAGAAGACTTTCTGTAAATATTTTTCATAAAATCGTTAAAATGAATTTAAAATTTGTATCGAAAAATCTAGGCGGAAAGTTGCTGGAAGCTCTGAAGCGTCTCATGTCCAATTTAAACGAATTAGTGAATCTGGAATTAATTGATCTGATGCTGGACTCAACGTCTGAAGCGATTCACTTACTAGACGACGTCTGCGCTTCCCTTTGTTCATCACTTCAGCGATTAGTTCTCATTAATGCGACACGAAGTATCTTTCCCATTCTTCATCCATCATGCTTCATCAATTTGCAAGTTCTCAAAATAAGTCCTCAGAATATTGGAACGGAAACTATAGAACTTCTTTGTAATAATCTTCAATTAAGGGAACTTCATTTGATTCAAAATAAATACACAGAAATGGCAATTCCCGTGAATGCATACGCTTGGAAAAGGGCTAAATTTCAAGTATTCTTAAGGTAATTAACTAATTGTCAGTAATATTACGAAATATACCAAGATAACAAATGTAACCTTCAATGCTGAACCACAATTTTGTTTTACAAATATTTCGTTACTTTAAATTGCGTAGGAAAACGTTTTACAAATGTGACTTTAGATTAACTTTTATTCAATAGAACCATTGGAAAGGCCGACAAAGAATTAATTTGGCAAATAGGAGCTCCAGTTAAATCCGTCATATACGATTGCTCCTTGACAAAGGTAAGTTTCTTGAATCGTAGCTTTTTAATTTTTGCACCTGAAAACGTGCCAAATAGCCAAAATTCGACTATTTTCTGACGTTTTTATAATAGTAGTAAATTTAATTATAATAAAATTATAATACTAGCTTTGATTTTTATAATATTTCGTGTTACTGTTCTGATCAGGTGGATTGGACACCTATTTTGCGAGTAATTGACCTTTATTCTTCTAAATTAGAAGAATATGGTCACTTAGGATTGCCAAAATTCTGGAGATCGAAAAAGTTTATTGATCGGGGGGATTCAATGCTGGTAACAATTTCCAGGAAATGCTCCAATTTAAAGACAATGGTATTGAATATTAAATCTTAAATAACGCATAATAGGCTTTAATGAGGCGTTAATTACCTTCTGATTTTTTTAACTACCAAGTACATCAGGGAAAGAATATCAACTTCAACGCTTCTGCTAATTGTCACTCTAGCATCGAACCTGTGCTATCTCTTCGTTAGGAGAAATGCTCTAATTTTAAAATGTGACTACAAGCAACACAATTTGGACCTTGATCCTTCTACGTCAAATTGGATTCAGCGGAATTCCCATTCATATCAAAAAGTTGAAACAGAAATTGGACAATTGCTTGGTCAAGCTGATTGGCAAACTCTCACGGACGCCAAGTTCAGGGAAATTTGCGCCCGGAAAAATCCTTATTAAAAAAAGAATTCTCATCGTAAAATCATGAAGTTTTTTTAGGTAGTCTTCTTTTTATAATAATAAAAAAAAATTAAATAAAGTTCCTAATTAAAATCTAAACTAAATTAACGCAATTTGCAATTCATGCTTTTCTATTGCAATTTGTAATTTGAAAGTGTGGGAAGGTTTCTATAAGTTACAAACTCTTGAAGCTTGAGTTCTGAGATTTTTGCAAGCGGCGTTGACTTTGAGATATCAAAACAGTGGATCTCTAAAAAGTAACGTGAACAAAATCCAAAATGCTAAAAGCGAGCGGAGCCGTACAAAATTAGCCCAAATTGTCTCTTCATCGATCATAAATTGTCCATAGCTGCTTCTAAATAAATAGATCATAAATTTGATTTAATTACGCCAGAAGCCAGTTTAACTTCTCAAATGTTTGTTTAGTTGAAAGGTCATGCATGGAATAATTTACTAGTTTCCGGCCAAACTTTTGTTTTTAATTTTTCATGTAAACAACCAAACAAACTTCCAAAATATTCCGACGTAATGGGGGACTAGCAAGTCCAAGGGTAAATTCCTTCTCCAAATAAGAATTCGACCAATGAAATTCGAGCCTGCATGAGGATGGAAAGTTCCGAGTCCACTGGTCAACCAATAGTTACACCACATCACTACAAAAACTGTCTGGACTCTGTACACCCCTGACGCTACACTGGACATTTGGACTTTGTAATTCTGATCCCAGAGTAAAAGCAAGTGACCTCTTGAACGAAATGACAAGTCAGTCGGCGATTTGAGAAGAAGCGAAAAACGCTGTTTTAATTACTTAGTCAACTGCATAAGAAATACTAATAAAAACTCCATATCTCAATTAGAAGTATTACAGCCCCAATGAGTCATTATCAAACGCAACAGACAAAATCCGGAACTATGAATTTGTGCGTTAGATAAATGCGAATGGTTCTAATTATGTCAAACATTAAAACCAAATTCACTATAAAAAAAAAAGAAGTTTAAGCATCATTAATTTTTCTTGTTTGGGCTACTCGTTGAGTTAAACAATTAATGGAAGGACGTAAAAGCGTGTAGGAATGCTCAGAATGATTGTTACATTTCTTGATTTTTGTGAAGGACAGGCGAAGGTTGAAACTCAACAATGGAAGCAATCGCATCTAATTCAGAAAAAAATCTGGACTTTGGACTTTGTTCATTGTCTATTCATTTGAAGGCAAGGTTGCGGTTGCGGATCTTGAAAGGAGGCAAGCCTCTTTCCTGTCATGTTGTGTCAATCATCATAATATTTAAACGCAAGCTAGGCGTCCGGAATTTAAACTCTGGAGGCTGGACTTTGTCCCATGCAAACGTAGCAAAGCATTTCAAACAAAGTTAATTCATATTATTACTGAACCCTATTAAATCAAGTTTGCCAGTTAACTGCCATCTCACCATGCCACTACCCACAAAATTTAATTTAGAATGCATAAAGTTAACAAAAAAAAAAGCCTGCAAATTCCGACAAAAACAATATTGAAAGCGAGCGTCAGTGTTTGATATTAGCTGGAAATGATCAATAGAGTATGGACCTTAGACTTTAGACTCTTGTGGGAAGATGATATACAGTTAGTTCCATTGTAATCATTGTAATATGGATTGAATTGTAATGTGCTTGTCTATGTTTGTATCTTTAGTCAGTGCCGTCCGCAAAAAAACTTTTAAGACTAGGCTAACTTCTTTAATCGGATTTATACCTACAACGATTTTCATTTCCAAATCAAACTGTGTCAAAATTTTCAAATTCTTTGGCTTCCTGTTAAAGATTTATGGTAGACAGTCAACAAATTTCGAGTGGAATCTGTTTTCTTGGATTTGGATACGAATTAGTGACACTTCTGACTACGATTGAGAATGCCGGACCCATGACCCACCGATTTTGACCCTTCATGGTTCGCCGATTATCAGAAAATCAAAACAGAAAAATGCAGGAAGAGCCAGTTCAACACGAATGCGCTAAATTCTGCGCGTATTGGACAAAAAGCGGTGTTCGCCATTAGTCGTGAAGATACTGCACAACTTAGAAAGGAAAACTTCACGCCGAGCCGTTTAGCGCAAAGAAATGCTATGCTAAAAATTGACACGAGAAATGAAGAAAATTTCGACAACACAACCGTANNNTCCAACCCTAAAGTCTAATAACCCTAACCAAACCATGCTTGCGGGTTGGCCATTTTCAAAATGTCTTACAGGCGAGTGCCTAGTTGGCCTAATACTGCAGCTACCCTGCCACTGATATCAATATTTGCAAACACCAGACGCTACCCTTCCCAGATAGTTTTGGAAAGTTCTTGCGGGTTTGATATAGTGTGGCTTTGTGCTTCCCTGTTTCTCCCTCGACAAATAAAATTATGTCTGGACCATAAAAGAAAGATTGAGGTCACTCACGCCAGCCAATAAAATTGCTAATATGCTACTTGCCTGTGTCACACCTCCCTGACGTAAGGAGGTATGTCATCTGCTGATGAACAAATGAACATCCTGATTTCAATGTAAATTCATCAGAATTTTATTACTTCATCGCTGAAAATGTCAATTTCCCGATACATTTGTATCGCTTCTTTCAGGGAAATGCGCCAAGAACCGAAGAGCGATCCTAAGCTGAAAACACCTCGAAAATGAAGAGGCCCCAGTAGCAAAAAATAATTTTAACCATCAAAGCATTCGCAAATCGTAACTGGATCCTTAGTCAATTTTTCCACAGTACAAGGAAACATTCACAGAAAGTGACAGCGCAGACCCAGTACCCATTTTCTTTTGCGAAAACAGGGAATCCGGGGGCTATTTTTTGCTGAAAGACAGTTTTATTCAAGATGCGTTATTTCTATTTTTAGATCTTATTTAGAAACAACACAAGTCTGCTGGCAATTATTTTGATTCTGTGTAAAACCTTGAAGTGAAGTGTAGGCCGCCGCCGTGACACAGAAGACGGGACAAGCTCAAGTTTCTTGTCACAGCGATGCATCTAATGACAAAAAATTAAGGATGGGTTACTTTCCAAAATTTAAAGACTTTTTTCCACGGCTTGTTTGAAAACAGTTGAAAAAGTGAAAGCGTCCGCCAGGTATATCCAAGGACGGTGGCGCCGCGCCGTCCCTATTTTTGACAGTCCTTGACTTCCATTTTCATTTAAAACTTGGAAACAAGGTGGAAGCCAAGAAGCCAGAAAGTTCCTCTCTTTTGCATGCTTTTGCCCAGGCTGATTTTATGCGTTATTTAGGGTAAGAATTCTATTGTTATCATTGAATTCTGAGAAGCGTGGAGCCCATTGTTTAGATTTAAAATTGTTCTACATACCCACCCATGCCCTTTTGTGGGGGTGTGAATAACGAGGATACCCGAATCCAAGTTCTGAAAGGGAGAAGAAGCCACACACCAGTTTTGGTTGGATCCAATTGGTTAAGAAAAGGAGGAGGGATATAGTACGACACTTATATCAGAATCTTCAAAACCATTCAATACCCAATTCTTCTATTGTAGTCAAGTTTGAGGCCAAGTGAATTGGTATTGTCATTATAATCAAGAGTTAATTAGTGGATAATTGTCAAAGTTACGTAAGAAAGTTAGGAGGAATTTGATACATTTCTGACTGAAATTTTCTGTCAAAGTACCAGAGTCCATTACATCTGGGGTCAGTATATCCAAGGTACCTTGGACTCTTTTTCCCTCCATTCTCCCACTTACCAGACACAAGGAACAACGGCAGACTTATTTGCAAACAAGTGCTAAATAACAATACAAGTCAGTTCACTTTTGCACGAACAACGGTAAACTTCAACACGATCACTGCTCACTGTCAGTGTCCAATTGGGCTAAATAACTATTCCTATTGTCCACTACAATTAAACTGTTGCATTACAAGACAATAGTCGTTCACTTCCGTAATTCTCATCATTTGAGTAATTGTGCACAGGACAGAAGACCTAGACAAGAATCTATTCAGTCTCACCAACTTTAATTGGCTTTGATACTAAACATTGTTTTGTAAGCTAAACTTTCCCTTTAACTGACGTTCGAAGTGCTATTAAGGTTTAAACAGTGCTAATTAACTTTGTATATTTGGAACTTGGACAGCACTCTGGGCATGGCACTACTCTTGGCCTTTCGAAGAACTACTGCTTATTCCAAACGTAAGAAATCTAGCAATTTTATACGAAAGTCATGTGTACTAATTACTGATTACTTGCAAAATATCAGATGCTTCCTGCATATGGATGGGAAGTTTCGTTAAATGTTATGCGGATACGATAAACTATTAAATTTGATGTGTTTTATTATTTTAGGTGTCCCATTAATTTTTCAAATCAATGGTGGAGGGCTCATCCCATCGACCAACAGTAATAAAAGTATCCGAGTAGCACTATTCAGGTCAGTGACCGCTAATTATAATTGACTATTAAAAACCGGGACGCTTCGCAACCTATTTCTAGTGAATCATGAATGTTTTAATTTTAAAATATTTAAAATAAGTAAGTTTAAAAGTTTTAAACTTACTTATTTTAAATTCAGGACATAATTTTAATTACAAAATTGTAATTAAAAGTACTTTAACAATTATTTTATGAAATTATTTTCTGGACTTACAACATAAATTTTAAAACTGAAATCAAATTGTCGAATTCAAACTTTTAAAAAATAATTTTAGTCCCGTTTAGTTCCGGATGTATTGTTGGAATTCTAGATCATGATTCAATTGACAGCCTAATGGCTACGGCATTCTTCGTTATGTTTAGTTTATTTGTTTGCAAACACTTGAGTCATTCACACGAGACGAGGAAGAAGAGACGAGAAGGCCACTTTATGATTTTACTCCTCGAATGAATGAAGTGGGGAGTTTTAAACGATAACGCCTTTACGCTCGAAAATGACTCTGAAACTGATATCTGATGAGATGTCTAGTAGTTTTGAAAAAGTTCTTTCATGTGTGTTTTAATTAATTTCTTGAAGTATTAATTGACAATGTTAGACATCTTGGCACAATGTCCGTCTGTACGCAAAATTTGTTCTTGATGGCTTTTTGACTTATTTTTATGGAATCTCTTTTTGTTTTATTTGGTAGCACTGGAAGCGCTAGAGTGAACCATGGTCCCTTTGAGTCGCCGCAATTGAGGCAAAGCTCCACTAGTCTTGGAGTGATTTCAGCCGAAGCTGCCGAAGCCTACGATTCTCCTCATGACTTACACACCGGTAAATTAGCCGTAATTAAAAAGTATCAACCGTGTTGTATATTCTTTTATTGATGATTTGTAATTATTTTGCTATTGAATACAATAGAATCTCAGCGTAAGAAGGCTGTTTTGCAGAAGCGCCTTGTCCCAGCGCTCAACGTTATGACAAAAGCCTATGACTTTATGACGCTGCCCATCTATACCATGCTACACCAACCCTCTAAACGTATAGCACTGCACAATTCCTTAAAGGTATGCAATTTCTTTCAGTCTTTCTCGCTTGACACTGTTTAATGAAACGAGAAATTAATTTTTTACTAACTTTCAACCTGTCAGGGAGTTGTGGACGATTCTGGTGTGTACACATCGACAGTTCCACATTGTCGGCTCCATCAAGAATTGGATGCTGCGGGAGTATTTACCATGGATGCCTTGTACCAAAGAGCCGTAGAACTGCACGGTGACAAGCGTTCATTGGGAGTTCGTGAAATCTTGGCAGAAGTTGAAACGATGGATCAAACAGGAAAGTTGATGAAGAAATTTGATTTAGGAGAGTATAAGTGGAAAACGTACAAGGAAGTTGATGAGTTGGTGCAGAATCTCAGCCGCGGATTTAATCTACTGAATCTCAAGCCAAATGAGAAAATTGCAATTTTCGCAGAAACAAGGGAGGAATGGTTCTGTTGTGCGATGGTATGTTTCAAGAAGAACCTGCCAAGTAAGTTTTTATGAGAACACCTTTCAATCTATTAATTAGCCTGCAACTTTTGAATTTATGGAACTTTTCCCTTTTTATTTCCATCATAAGAAAAGTGTGTACCAGTACCTTTCGATTCGACTCTGATTTTAAAGCGAAATAATTTAATGTCTTATAGTATTTATATTTTTTGAATTCATGCAAATGTTTTTTTTCCTCAACAGTTGTAACCGTATTTACAACATTGCCCGATGAAGGCATCATTCATGCTCTCCAGCAAACGGAAGCTTCAGTCATTGTCACATCCGAAGAACTAATGCCGCGGTTTAAGGGGATTCTGAAAAATGTTCCTCATATCAAGAAAATAGTTTGTATGGAAAAGCTCAAATTCTCAAGTTGGGACGGATCCGAGAAATTGGCCGACGACGTTCAAGTTTATACTTACGCTCAGTTAATAGCTGCAGGAGCGGATCAATCGCGAGTGGAAACCGAAGCGATGGAACCACCGAAACCGGAAGATCTGGCGATTATAATGTATACTTCTGGCAGCACAGGCGTTCCCAAAGGAGTCATGATTTCTCATAAGAACTTGATTTCGGCACTTAAATCAGCACTTGATGTCACCTCCCTGGTTGGGGAAGGCAAAGCAGACGACACTTATGCGGCTTACCTACCCCTTTCACATATTATGGAGCTCATGTGCGAATCAATGACATTCGTACAGGGAATTCGCGTTGGCTACAGTTCGCCACTTACCTTGACGGACAAATCTCCAGCTGTAAACGAAGGATCCTTTGGCGATTGTTCATTAATAAAACCAAGTGTTCTTCCTGCGGTTCCACTCGTCGTTGAGAGGATATGTAAGGCCGTTCAAGAAAAAGTATCTCAGTCTGGACCATTGAAGGAAACTCTGTTTAACTATTTTATGAGCTACAAAATTTATTGGAAGACGCTTGGGTACGATACTCCACTGGTTGATCGTATATTCTTCAAAACGATTACATCGCTTCTTGGGGGTCGAATGAGATACATGGTTGTTGGTGGAGCGCCGCTAGCGCCAAAGACTCAGGAATTCTTGAGTGCTATTTTGTGCTGCCCGGTAGCAGTGGGGTATGGCATGACAGAAACGTCTTCCATAGCTGCAATGACTGTGGGTAAAGTGATTTTTTTTTACTGTACCAGGGTCGCTATGTTGTCAAATAGCCTGATTTGTGCAGCGTTTTTTTGATCACTTTCCTTATGCCAAACTACTTCATTTGTACCCTGTACTACTAGAACGGTTTTCATTTGGGCTATTTGTGCACATTTCCCCGAAAAACTGAAAAATTCGGGGAAATCGGGTTGCCGGTCAGAGTTTTCGGGTTTTTTGCATATGGATCGTTGTGTTGGTTCATTAAAACCTTGAGTTTCGAATTTGGTTGGTAGATACGGAAGATATTGGCAAAAATGTCTCAAAAAAGATCATCTTCGGGAGGTCCGGCGACTATGACCTCCGACCCCAGCGTCCCGATATATATGCGCTTTAAAAAACGGTGAAACTCTTGCACTTTGGCCACAAGCGTATAGTGAAACTTAAATAGATAAGTGTCCCTCCTCATGAAACGCACCGTTTTTTCAAACGCAGATATCCCGCAAAGTCGGCGTAGGAGGACAAAAAGTCAGTTGTCAGTGGACCTTTTCTTGTTCGCCATGAGATGACCTTTCGGTCTGACCTGTTTATCCCTTTGAAGCGGATCTCAACCAAATTCGAACTAATGAACCAACAAAACGAACCATATGCCAAAACCCCAAAAAATCTTTCCGGAAACCCGATTTCCGGATTTTTCGGTATTTGACAACATAGTGAGGGTGTGGGACCCTTTTGGACGGGCTTTCTGTAATGAATTTTTTTTTGTTTTTAACGACAGAGTACGATCTATCCGTGGGTAGAGCAGGGGGTCCGATTGGCTGTAGTTATTTTAAACTGGTCGATTGGGCGGAAGGTGGCTATCGAGTTACTGACACACCACATCCGCGTGGAGAGCTGTATATTGGAGGAGACAATGTCGCCATGGGATACTTTCAGCGTCCAGATTGTAGTGACTTTTTTTTTGAAGATGGAAGACAATGGATTCGAACGGGCGACATTGCCGAAGTTCACGAAGATGGCGGTTTCAAGATAATTGGTAAGAAACTGATTAAAAAATCTTATTGCGTCATGCTTTTTTATGTTTAATAATTAAAAAATATGTAAAGGAAGTTAACTGAAAATCTTTCTTAGATCGCAAGAAAGATCTGGTGAAAATCTCAACAGGAAAATTTGTAAGTCTTGGAAGAATCGAGTCGGTGCTCAAGGCAAGTCCATTTGTGGAGAATATTTGTGTATACGCGGATTCGAGTCAGGAATATACCGTCGCAATGGTCGTTCCCTCACGGATACATGTAAGCTTATAGAGCACTTAACATGCATTTTCGGTTAAAATGTTTTTGTAAAGTGACGTTTCGATGGTGTTTCAGGTGGAGAAATACGCCGAGGAAATGGGTTTAGAATACTCAAACTATGATGACCTTTGTCGGGATCCCCTGATTCATGAAGCCGTGCTTAACGACATTCAAGAGCAAGGAAAGCTTCTCAACCTACACAAGTATGATATCCCACAGTGTGTTACTCTGTGTCCAGAACCCTGGGTTCCTCAGTCGGGGCTCGTCACCGCAGCTTTCAAGATCAAGAGAAGCAATGTCTACAAAACTTATAAGAGTGACATTGATGAAATGTACAAATCTAGGCGATAATTCCTTTCGTATGGGCTGGGAATCAACAGTCAGTATGTTAATAATTAAGTTCATAATCCACAAAAAAAAAAGATGGAGCTTGAATTTTAAACATTTTACCAACGAAAATATATTTAACATTAACTATAAAACATAAGTGTGTGTACATGTGTGAAAGATCAAAATGGGTTATTTGTATTGGTACATGGTGCTTAGGCTAATGAATTTTATTTTTTCTATGATAACTTCGCTGTAATTTATGTCATCTCGCTGTACTTTCACAGTAAAATAAAATGGGAAGCATTGGGACTTACTAAAAAGTCTGTTATATTTAACGCGTGTGAAGCACATCTTTAAATAAGACTAAATAATAAGAGTTAATTCAAGTAATTTTTATCTAATAAGCCAAACAAGCCAGTCCGAGGACGGGAACTACTCCCAAATCATAAAAAATAACCCAAAGCATACGTCCAGGAATTTAAAAATTTAGACCTGGGTGGGATCTAAAAATTTAGACCTGGGATCTAAAAATTTAGAGCTGAGATCAAAAAATTTCATAAAAATATGATTTGACTTAATTTTTTGCAATAGAAAAGAAATGGGAGGGGCGTAGAGCGGCCTGTTTTTCTAAAATCCAACATTTTTGGCCGCCCGGACATATGCCTTAGGTTAATTTTTAGGAGCAGTAATTTTAATCCCGTTTCACACGGGCTTGTTTGGTTTTATTTATAATAAAAAGCCAAAAGATTAGTGATGAAGTGGTGAGTTGGTGATGGAATGGACAATGGTCATGCTCTTCCAAGCCTCCTCCCCTCTCCCCTTCCCTTACTATCATAGTACATAGAGTACTCTGTATACCATGTCTACTATCAAACTCTGTTCAAAGGAACAAAACGGACGACGACACAGCAAAATAACGTTTTCCATATTTAAAAAAAAACCTCTTACAAAAAATACTGTATAAAAAGCCAATATGGTCTTTCAAACGAAGACTTTTCTATAATCCACGATAGGCTATTCCTACCCACACATGCTCACGCACTAATTCACCCGATCTCAAATACCACGGGTGACGGGGAGCGAGCGACTAAAAGAAAATCCCCTTGACCCTTCCAAGGTCAAATGGAGTCCTATCAACTGAAAAAGCAAACACATATCTTATCTGGTTCTCTGCTGGGCATAGATGGCGTTCTACGGTTAAAAATAATAAAATGGGAAGACAAAAAGCCTATTCTTGGCGAGCGAGCGGAGTGAGCGAGCCATCCCAAACAAGCCCATGTGAAACACGGGGTTAAAATTTTACTTACTACTCCCAAAAAAATAACCTAAACCATACGTCTAGCCGGCCCGTTTATCTAAAATCCAACATTTTGGGTCGCCGCCTGGACATATGCTTTAGGTTAATTTTTGGGAGTAGCAAGTATAATTTTTAGCCCGTGCTTCACGCGGGCTTGTTTGGGATTAATTTAATAAAAGCATAAAACAAAAAGTGTTTAAAGGCCAATAATTATCCTCAGCCTAAGTGTCAACCAAAATTAATAACGAAGAATTCGTTTTTTAATTGCTTTATTATTTATGTATACTTTTTTAATGCAGTTCATAGGAGTAAGACAGGAGTGAGTAATCCACAAAAAATTAAAATGGAGTTTAAATTTTAAACATTTTACCATTCAACCAAAAGTTAACTAAAACAAAGATAATGTGTCTTCCTTCAAAGTGGGGTCAAAGTGCACTGTGGGTTTTTTCACCTTGTGTTGATGTTTACGATTACGAATTACGATATCCTAACGCTAATGAAATATATTTTTACGTAATTTAGAAGTAATAAAACTAATGGGAAGGAAAATATGTTTAATTAATTGAGTTGCCTGGCGTCATTACCCCCTCCAGGGAAGAAAGTTTACGAAGCGGAATGAGTGTTTTGGCTTGTCACGGGCAGAGGTCAGAGTCTTTCACGACAGCCAATTTGACTTGAGTTTCGTTCGTTCGACAGAGGGAGGAGCCGAGAAAGTGCCGAACAAAAGTGAAGAATTCAACAAATTCAACAGTACAAAAAGATAAAGAAAAATAACTACTCTCTCTCTGATTAATCCTGTTTTAAATTGGTTCCTTTTCAAAGTTAAGGTTAAAGTTCAACTACATTAAATGTTTAGGTGAATCTCCTCGTTAAGGGAGAGAGGGTGAGACGCGGGTCACTTCAGGAGGACCGAGGACGGCACAAATCAAGTGGGCTGCCCTGCGTCATTGTACGATTAACGAATTAACAAAAATTAACTGACTCATTTGTTACTCGATTAAGTTTAGAACAAAAGATACATTAATTTGATCACATGTGATTTGGGCACTACTGCAAGTAAATTTAGAAAAGAAAGGTGACGTCAGAAACGTTAAAAAGGTTAGTTAGTTATTATAATTTGTGAATTGGTATTTAGTATATCCGGTTTCCGGTCTATTAAGATTGTTTTATAAATCATCTGTCACCTACCTGTGGTAAACTTTGTACTTGAGATCCTTGTTTTGTAGAGATACGTGATAATAATTTTCAACTAATAATTACTAACAAATTACACAGTTTCATCAAAATGTTGCCTCCGGTTGATGACGAAGATCGTCGTCGTCGAATCCTCCAACTTGAAGAAATTATCACACATACACGAAGTGTACTTAACGTCGATTGCTTATTGGTAAGTTGGATTGTCAATTTTAAAAGTCATTACTTTAAGCTCGTGTAGTTAGCAGTGTTTCTTCCATCCCGAAGTGTGCGCGTGGTGAGATCAGCTTATTTCTAACAGTTGACAGTAATTTCTAACAGTAATTGAGTTCAGTCAGTTCCAGTCAAAAAAAGTCACGAAAGATCCATGTTAGTGTAAAATTTTCAATTCTTTAATTTCCAAAACATAAACGAAATCTGTGTTTCTGAAACCTGAATTAGAAGTATCAATTTTTAATTAGATTTAGATTTAACTCGAATTTAATCTTCAAACGCTTATTTATTTATTTTATACGGGGGGTTAGTTCTGTATTCAATTTTTTTTTCAAAGAGCCACTAAATTATTTTCACTAGTGGTGGACAGTGACAGTGATATGAAGATTCTACTTCACTGTTCTGTTAGCCATAAGTTTGTGCATGTGTGAGTCCAAACATGTAATTATGGAATAATAATCCATTCGTGTAATTTATTTCGCAGGATTCTGTACAAGCACTGGTATCAGACTGTGATCATCCACCTCTCAAGAGAATGAAGAATATCGAAGCTTTTCTCAACAGATGTAAGAAGTACTTATTTATATATTTATTTATTACTTATAAGTTATAACTTATTTAATCAGGAATTGGATAGACTATTCGTGAATGAAAGTAATCCATTTAAATCCATTTTCAAACAGATAACAAGGAAACTTGTGGTATCGGAAAGCTACGTATGAGGCCTGATGACTTTAACCTAATCAAAGTAATTGGTCGTGGTGCTTACGGAGAAGTCCAGCTTGTATGTACAATGTTTTTCGCTTTGTTTTTAGTATTAAATATTTTTCGCATCCTAATTCACTGCCCTAACAATAGGTTAGGAATAAGGCTACTCAGAAAGTCTATGCAATGAAACTCCTCAGCAAGTTTGAAATGATAAAGCGTTCGGATTCGGCGTTCTTCTGGGAGGAACGAGACATAATGGCGCATGCAAATTCAGAGTGGATTGTACAACTTCATTACGCTTTTCAGGATACAAAGTACTTATACATGGTTATGGACTATATGCCTGGTAACTTGGAACTTACCTTAGTGAAATCCAGCGGCTAACTATTAAAGAAGTTTTTTGATTTCTCATTTTGTCATTACCTAGGTGGTGATCTTGTAAACCTTATGTCAAACTATGATGTTCCTGAGAAATGGGCCAAGTTTTATTGCGCGGAAGTCGTCCTTGCTCTCGACGCAATCCATGCAATGGGATTTGTTCATAGAGACGTCAAACCAGACAATATGTTGCTAGACAAACAGGGTCACTTGAAACTTGCTGATTTTGGTACTTGTATGAGAATGGACGAGGTATGAAATGGACTAAATTGCTAGCTAAATTTTTTGCGTTTGCGTAACTTCCGTTTTTTTCATCGTTGTTATTTCTTTCAGAGAGGATTAGTTCATTCAGATACAGCTGTCGGGTAAGGAATTGCAAGCACTGTCCGATCCTTCACCTTCTTGTTATTACTCAGTTACAATTTTTGTATTGTTTAGAACTCCCGACTATATTTCTCCGGAAGTATTGAAATCACAGGGTGGGGAAGGAGAATACGGCCGAGAATGTGATTGGTGGTCAGTCGGCGTCTTTCTCTACGAAATGCTTGTTGGAGACACACCTTTCTACGCAGACAGTTTGGTTGGGACTTATGGGAAAATCATGGATCACAAGAACGCTCTAAAGTTTCCAGATGACGTAGGGATAAGTGCCCAAGGGAAGAAACTGATCTGTGGCTTTCTCACTGATCGATCAACACGTCTTGGGAGAAACGGTGTTGATGAAATCAAAAACCATCCGTTTTTTGTCAACGATCAATGGAATTTCAATACGATCCGCCAATGTGAGGAGAACGGTTTTCGCAAATTAAATGCATTGAAAACTGGTTGATTTTAAGCCGATTTTGACATTAGCGCTGTTTTTGTCGGAATAGGTGCTCCTCCTGTGGTTCCGGAACTATCTGGCGATGATGATACGAGTCATTTTGACGACGTGGAGAAGGATGATAGCCCTGGAGAAGACTTTGTTACGCCGAAGGCATTTGCAGGGAATCATTTACCATTTGTTGGATTTACGTATTCCAGAGATTATCAACTTCTAACGCGTCAAAAAGTTTCTGCCGGTTTATCACATCAAATGTCAACCAATTCAGTCGACGGTCATCTACCATCAATTGCAAATGTAAAACTTCAATTTCAAACTCATTCGAACTATTTCAAAATTCTAACTTGTCTTGGAGAACTATTTTGTCTATTTTTCAGGACACCAAAGTTCACGAAAATAATATTGGAAAGTTAGAAGAATTAGAAGCGTCTCGTTCCATCCTTTTAAGTCAATTGGATGCAGTGACAGAGAGGGAAGAGAAGCTTCGTGAAGAGTCGAGAAATATGGAGAGGACCATGGCCTTGCTTCAACATGAAGTGAAAGAAGCAACCAGAAAGGCTGAAATTGAATTGGAAGCAAAAAAGAATATGGAAAATAATTTACAAGATCTGAAGCGGAAGTACGAAGAAGAACAAAGTAAGCGCTCACGTGAGATGTCGAGTAGTCAACAGACCAACGAAAAAATAAGTACATTAGAAAAGCAGGTTCGTGTTTTAATTTTTTTACGAAACTACAAATGGGCTGCCCCTCGTTTGACGCTGTATTTATTTTTAATTGCAGTTAGCAGAAATTAGTGAAAAGTTAAAACTCGAAGGAGATCAGAACAGTAGGCTTCGGAAGCAAGTAAGTGAGATGACGTTTTTAATGGCAACGAAGGAGCAATCATTGTCAGAGAAGTTGGCACATCTACAAGAGGTCAAGTCTTCATTAGAATTAGAAATTGCCAAGTTGAGTGCTTCGTTAGAGAAAGAGGAAACCGGTTATCATCAAGCACTGGAACAGAAAATTGAACTAGAAAAGCGGAATCTATCGATTCAGCAAGAATTGGAAGAATCCAGAGAGCGTGAGAGTCGTTTAATCAGTGATTCGAAAGGTCTTTTGGACAAGTTAGTTGATTCAGAGAAAAATTCGACATCATTAGAACACCAACTGAAAGTGTTAAGTGCCAAATATGAACAAGAAGTCAAAGCAATTCACAAAGAAATGGAAAGGAGAAGTCCTTCATCTGAGAAGGAAGATCAGGTCAAAGGTATGTAGTCCACTATTTTGATTCT